>JASGCC010003872.1:0-22110 GCA_030067915.1 Hydractinia echinata | reverse complement strand
AAATATTTTGAAAACTACAAGTCTCATGGGTTTTAGTGGTGAAAAAATAATTTTAAAAATCGTTCGGGAAATGAGTTTACTCCCTGCTACTTTCTCTTGTATACATTCGACTATACGCCGGGATTTACGGGAAATCGCGGTTTTCGGTTGCCGGCGATTAAACTGCTTTCATTCGGCGTCTCATCAAAAATGAAAATATTTTTTGAAAACTACAAGTCTCATGGTTTAGTGGTGAAAAAATAATTTTAAAAATCGTTCGGGAAATGAGTTTACTCCCTGCTTACTTTCTTTGTATACATTCGACTATACGGGATTTACGGGAAATCGCGGGTTTTCGGTTGCCGGCGATTAAACTGCTTTCATTCGGCGTCTCATCAAAAATGAAAATATTTTTGAAAACTACAAGTCTCATGGGTTTTAGTGGTGAAAAAATAATTTTAAAAATCGTTCGGGAAATGAGTTTACTCCCTGCTTACTTTCTTTGTATACATTCGACTATACGGGATTTACGGAAATCGCGGGTTTTCGGTTGCCGGCGATTAAACTGCTTTCATTCGGCGTCTCATCAAAAATGAAAATATTTTTGAAAACTACAAGTCTCATGGTTTTAGTGGTGAAAAAATAATTTTAAAAATCGTTCGGGAATGAGTTTACTCCCTGCTACTTTCTTTGTATACATTCGACTATACGGGCCGAGCCGGGATTTACGGGAAATCGCGGTTTTGGTTGCGGCGCATTAAACTGCTTTCATTCGGCGTCTCATCAAAAATGAAAACATATTTGAAACTACAAGTCTCATGGGTTTTAGTGGTGAAAAAATAATTTTAAAAATCGTTCGGGAAATGAGTTTACTCCCTGCTTACTTTCTTTGTATACATTCGACTATACGGGCCGAGCCGGGATTTACGGGAAATCGCGGGTTTTCGGTTGCCGGCGATTAAACTGCTTTCATTCGGCGTCTCATCAAAAATGAAAACATTTTTGAAAACTACAAGTCTCATGGGTTTTAGTGGTGAAAAATAATTTTAAAAATCGTTCGGGAAATGAGTTTACTCCCTGCTTACTTTCTTTGTATACATTCGACTATACGGGCCGAGTCCGGGATTTACGGGAAATCGCGGGTTTTCGGTTGCCGGCGATTAAACTGCTTTCATTCGGCGTCTCATCAAAAATGAAAATATTTTTGAAAACTACAAGTCTCATGGGTTTTAGTGGTGAAAAAATAATTTTAAAAATCGTTCGGGAAATGAGTTTACTCCCTGCTTACTTTCTTTGTATACATTCGACTATACGGGATTTACGGGAAATCGCGGGTTTTCGGTTGCCGGCGATTAAACTGCTTTCATTCGGCGTCTCATCAAAAATGAAAATATTTTGAAAACTACAAGTCTCATGGGTTTTAGTGGTGAAAAAATAATTTTAAAAATCGTTCGGGAAATGAGTTTACTCCCTGCTTACTTTCTTTGTATACATTCGACTATACGGGATTTACGGGAAATCGCGGGTTTTCGGTTGCCGGCGATTAAACTGCTTTCATTCGGCGTCTCATCAAAAATGAAAATATTTTGAAAACTACAAGTCTCATGGGTTTTAGTGGTGAAAAAATAATTTTAAAAATCGTTCGGGAAATGAGTTTACTCCCTGCTTACTTTCTTTGTATACATTCGACAGCGGGATTTACGGGAAATCGCGGGTTTTCGGTTGCCGGCGATTAAACTGCTTTCATTCGGCGTCTCATCAAAAATGAAAATATTTTTGAAAACTACAAGTCTCATGGGTTTTAGTGGTGAAAAAATAATTTTAAAAATCGTTCGGGAAATGAGTTTACTCCCTGCTTACTTTCTTTGTATACATTCGACTATACGGGCGAGTCCGGGATTTACGGGAAATCGCGGGTTTTCGGTTGCCGGCGATTAAACTGCTTTCATTCGGCGTCTCATCAAAAATGAAAATATTTTTGAAAACTACAAGTCTCATGGGTTTTAGTGGTGAAAAAATAATTTTAAAAATCGTTCGGGAAATGAGTTTACTCCCTGCTTACTTTCTTTGTATACATTCGACTATACGGGATTTACGGGAAATCGCGGGTTTTCGGTTGCCGGCGATTAAACTGCTTTCATTCGGCGTCTCATCAAAAATGAAAATATTTTTGAAAACTACAAGTCTCATGGGTTTTAGTGGTGAAAAAATAATTTTAAAAATCGTTCGGGAAATGAGTTTACTCCCTGCTTACTTTCTTTGTATACATTCGACTATACGGGATTTACGGGAAATCGCGGGTTTTCGGTTGCCGGCGATTAAACTGCTTTCATTCGGCGTCTCATCAAAAATGAAAATATTTTTGAAAACTACAAGTCTCATGGGTTTTAGTGGTGAAAAAATAATTTTAAAAATCGTTCGGGAAATGAGTTTACTCCCTGCTTACTTTCTTTGTATACATTCGACTATACGGGATTTACGGGAAATCGCGGGTTTTCGGTTGCCGGCGATTAAACTGCTTTCATTCGGCGTCTCATCAAAAATGAAAATATTTTTGAAAACTACAAGTCTCATGGGTTTTAGTGGTGAAAAAATAATTTTAAAAATCGTTCGGGAAATGAGTTTACTCCCTGCTCTTTCTTTGTATACATTCGACTATACGGGCCGAGTCCGGGATTTACGGGAAATCGCGGGTTTTCGGTTGCCGGCGATTAAACTGCTTTCATTCGGCGTCTCATCAAAAATGAAAAATTTTTGAAAACTACAAGTCTCATGGGTTTTAGTGGTGAAAAAATAATTTTAAAAATCGTTCGGGAAATGAGTTTACTCCCTGCTTACTTTCTTTGT
Organism: Hydractinia echinata; assembly: GCA_030067915.1. Classification (NCBI taxonomy): domain Eukaryota; kingdom Metazoa; phylum Cnidaria; class Hydrozoa; order Anthoathecata; family Hydractiniidae; genus Hydractinia; species Hydractinia echinata. The sequence continues at coordinate 19,284 of JASGCC010003872.1, read as the reverse complement.
ATACATTCGACTATACGGGCCGAGCCGGGATTTACGGGAAATCGCGGGTTTTCGGTTGCCGGCGATTAAACTGCTTTCATTCGGCGTCTCATCAAAAATGAAAATTTTTGAAAACTACAAGTCTCATGGGTTTTAGTGGTGAAAAAATAATTTTAAAAATCGTTCGGGAAATGAGTTTACTCCCTGGGTACTTTCTTTGTATACATTCCACTATACGGGCCGAGCCGGGATTTACGGGAAATCGCGGGTTTTCGGTTGCCGGCGATTAAACTGCTTTCATTCGGCGTCTCATCAAAAATGAAAATATTTTTGAAAACTACAAGTCTCATGGGTTTTAGTGGTGAAAAAATAATTTTAAAAATCGTTCGGGAAATGAGTTTACTCCCTGCTTACTTTCTTTGTATACATTCGACTATACGGGATTTACGGGAAATCGCGGGTTTTCGGTTGCCGGCGATTAAACTGCTTTCATTCGGCGTCTCATCAAAAATGAAAATATTTTTGAAAACTACAAGTCTCATGGGTTTTAGTGGTGAAAAAATAATTTTAAAAATCGTTCGGGAAATGAGTTTACTCCCTGCTTACTTTCTTTGTATACATTCGACTATACGGGATTTACGGGAAATCGCGGGTTTTCGGTTGCCGGCGATTAAACTGCTTTCATTCGGCGTCTCATCAAAAATGAAAATATTTTTGAAAACTACAAGTCTCATGGGTTTTAGTGGTGAAAAAATAATTTTAAAAATCGTTCGGGAAATGAGTTTACTCCCTGCTTACTTTCTTTGTATACATTCGACTATAGCCGGGATTTACGGGAAATCGCGGGTTTTCGGTTGCCGGCGATTAAACTGCTTTCATTCGGCGTCTCATCAAAAATGAAAATATTTTTGAAAACTACAAGTCTCATGGGTTTTAGTGGTGAAAAAATAATTTTAAAAATCGTTCGGGAAATGAGTTTACTCCCTGCTTACTTTCTTTGTATACATTCGACTATACGGGCCGAGCCGGGATTTACGGGAAATCGCGGGTTTTCGGTTGCCGGCGATTAAACTGCTTTCATTCGGCGTCTCATCAAAAATGAAATTTTTTGAAAACTACAAGTCTCATGGGTTTTAGTGGTGAAAAAATAATTTTAAAAATCGTTCGGGAAATGAGTTTACTCCCTGCTTACTTTCTTTGTATACATTCGACTATACGGGATTTACGGGAAATCGCGGGTTTTCGGTTGCCGGCGATTAAACTGCTTTCATTCGGCGTCTCATCAAAAATGAAAATATTTTTGAAAACTACAAGTCTCATGGGTTTTAGTGGTGAAAAAATAATTTTAAAAATCGTTCGGGAAATGAGTTTACTCCCTGCTTACTTTCTTTGTATACATTCGACTATACGGGATTTACGGGAAATCGCGGGTTTTCGGTTGCCGGCGATTAAACTGCTTTCATTCGGCGTCTCATCAAAAATGAAAATATTTTAAAACTACAAGTCTCATGGGTTTTAGTGGTGAAAAAATAATTTTAAAAATCGTTCGGGAAATGAGTTTACTCCCTGCTTACTTTCTTTGTATACATTCGACTATACGGGCCGAGCCGGATTTACGGGAAATCGCGGGTTTTCGGTTGCCGGCGATTAAACTGCTTTCATTCGGCGTCTCATCAAAAATGAAAATTTTTGAAAACTACAAGTCTCATGGGTTTTAGTGGTGAAAAAATAATTTTAAAAATCGTTCGGGAAATGAGTTTACTCCCTGCTTACTTTCTTTGTATACATTCGACTATACGGGATTTACGGGAAATCGCGGGTTTTCGGTTGCCGGCGATTAAACTGCTTTCATTCGGCGTCTCATCAAAAATGAAAATATTTTTGAAAACTACAAGTCTCATGGGTTTTAGTGGTGAAAAAATAATTTTAAAAATCGTTCGGGAAATGAGTTTACTCCCTGCTTACTTTCTTTGTATACATTCGACTATACGGGATTTACGGGAAATCGCGGGTTTTCGGTTGCCGGCGATTAAACTGCTTTCATTCGGCGTCTCATCAAAAATGAAAATATTTTTGAAAACTACAAGTCTCATGGGTTTTAGTGGTGAAAAAATAATTTTAAAAATCGTTCGGGAAATGAGTTTACTCCCTGCTTACTTTCTTTGTATACATTCGACTATACGGGATTTACGGGAAATCGCGGGTTTTCGGTTGCCGGCGATTAAACTGCTTTCATTCGGCGTCTCATCAAAAATGAAAATATTTTTGAAAACTACAAGTCTCATGGGTTTTAGTGGTGAAAAAATAATTTTAAAAATCGTTCGGGAAATGAGTTTACTCCCTGCTTACTTTCTTTGTATACATTCGACTATACGGGATTTACGGGAAATCGCGGGTTTTCGGTTGCCGGCGATTAAACTGCTTTCATTCGGCGTCTCATCAAAAATGAAAATATTTTTGAAAACTACAAGTCTCATGGGTTTTAGTGGTGAAAAAATAATTTTAAAAATCGTTCGGGAAATGAGTTTACTCCTGCTTACTTTCTTTGTATACATTCGACTATACGGGATTTACGGGAAATCGCGGGTTTTCGGTTGCCGGCGATTAAACTGCTTTCATTCGGCGTCTCATCAAAAATGAAAATATTTTTGAAAACTACAAGTCTCATGGGTTTTAGTGGTGAAAAAATAATTTTAAAAATCGTTCGGGAAATGAGTTTACTCCTGCTTACTTTCTTTGTATACATTCGACTATACGGGCCGAGCCCGATTTACGGGAAATCGCGGGTTTTCGGTTGCCGGCGATTAAACTGCTTTCATTCGGCGTCTCATCAAAAATGAAAATATTTTTGAAAACTACAAGTCTCATGGGTTTTAGTGGTGAAAAAATAATTTTAAAAATCGTTCGGGAAATGAGTTTACTCCCTGCTTACTTTCTTTGTATACATTCGACTATACGGGATTTACGGGAAATCGCGGGTTTTCGGTTGCCGGCGATTAAACTGCTTTCATTCGGCGTCTCATCAAAAATGAAAATATTTTTGAAAACTACAAGTCTCATGGGTTTTAGTGGTGAAAAAATAATTTTAAAAATCGTTCGGGAAATGAGTTTACTCCCTGCTTACTTTCTTTGTATACATTCGACTATACGGGCCGAGCCGGATTTACGGGAAATCGCGGGTTTTCGGTTGCCGGCGATTAAACTGCTTTCATTCGGCGTCTCATCAAAAATGAAAATATTTTTGAAAACTACAAGTCTCATGGGTTTTAGTGGTGAAAAAATAATTTTAAAAATCGTTCGGGAAATGAGTTTACTCCCTGCTTACTTTCTTTGTATACATTCGACTATACGGGATTTTTACGGGAAATCGCGGGTTTTCGGTTGCCGGCGATTAAACTGCTTTCATTCGGCGTCTCATCAAAAATGAAAATATTTTTGAAAACTACAAGTCTCATGGGTTTTAGTGGTGAAAAAATAATTTTAAAAATCGTTCGGGAAATGAGTTTACTCCCTGCTTACTTTCTTTGTATACATTCGACTATACGGGATTTACGGGAAATCGCGGGTTTTCGGTTGCCGGCGATTAAACTGCTTTCATTCGGCGTCTCATCAAAAATGAAATTTTTGAAAACTACAAGTCTCATGGGTTTTAGTGGTGAAAAAATAATTTTAAAAATCGTTCGGGAAATGAGTTTACTCCCTGCTTACTTTCTTTGTATACATTCGACTATACGGGATTTACGGGAAATCGCGGGTTTTCGGTTGCCGGCGATTAAACTGCTTTCATTCGGCGTCTCATCAAAAATGAAAATATTTTTGAAAACTACAAGTCTCATGGGTTTTAGTGGTGAAAAAATAATTTTAAAAATCGTTCGGGAAATGAGTTTACTCCCTGCTTACTTTCTTTGTATACATTCGACTATACGGGATTTACGGGAAATCGCGGGTTTTCGGTTGCCGGCGATTAAACTGCTTTCATTCGGCGTCTCATCAAAAATGAAAATATTTTGAAAACTACAAGTCTCATGGGTTTTAGTGGTGAAAAAATAATTTTAAAAATCGTTCGGGAAATGAGTTTACTCCCTGCTACTTTCTTTGTATACATTCGACTAACGGCCGAGCCGGGATTTACGGGAAATCGCGGGTTTTCGGTTTCCGGAGATTAAACTGCTTTCATTCGGCGTCTCATCAAAAATGAAAATATTTTTGAAAACTACAAGTCTCATGGGTTTTAGTGGTGAAAAAATAATTTTAAAAATCGTTCGGGAAATGAGTTTACTCCTGCTTACTTTCTTTGTATACATTCGACTATACGGGCCGAGCCGGGATTTACGGGAAATCGCGGGTTTTCGGTTGCCGGCGATTAAACTGCTTTCATTCGGCGTCTCATCAAAAATGAAAAATTTTTGAAAACTACAAGTCTCATGGGTTTTAGTGGTGAAAAAATAATTTTAAAAATCGTTCGGGAAATGAGTTTACTCCCTGCTACTTTCTTTGTATACATTCGCACGATTAAACGGGCCGAGCGTCTCATCAAAAAATGAAAATATTTTGAAAACTACAAGTCTCATGGGTTTTAGTGGTGAAAAAATAATTTTAAAAATCGTTCGGGAAATGAGTTTACTCCCTGCTTACTTTCTTTGTATACATTCGACTATACGACGGGATTTACGGGAAATCGCGGGTTTTCGGTTGCCGGCGATTAAACTGCTTTCATTCGGCGTCTCATCAAAAATGAAAATATTTTTGAAAACTACAAGTCTCATGGGTTTTAGTGGTGAAAAAATAATTTTAAAAATCGTTCGGGAAATGAGTTTACTCCCTGCTTACTTTCTTTGTATACATTCGACTATACGGGCCGAGCCGGGATTTACGGGAAATCGCGGGTTTTCGGTTGCCGGCGATTAAACTGCTTTCATTCGGCGTCTCATCAAAAATGAAAATATTTTTGAAAACTACAAGTCTCATGGGTTTTAGTGGTGAAAAAATAATTTTAAAAATCGTTCGGGAAATGAGTTTACTCCCTGCTACTTTCTTTGTATACATTCGACTATACGGGCCGAGCCGGGATTTACGGGAAATCGCGGGTTTTCGGTTGCCGGCGATTAAACTGCTTTCATTCGGCGTCTCATCAAAAATGAAAATATTTTTGAAAACTACAAGTCTCATGGGTTTTAGTGGTGAAAAAATAATTTTAAAATCGTTCGGGAAATGAGTTTACTCCCTGCTTACTTTCTTTGTATACATTCGACTATACGAGGATTTACGGGAAATCGCGGGTTTTCGGTTGCCGGCGATTAAACTGCTTTCATTCGGCGTCTCATCAAAAATGAAAATATTTTTGAAAACTACAAGTCTCATGGGTTTTAGTGGTGAAAAAATAATTTTAAAAATCGTTCGGGAAATGAGTTTACTCCCTGCTACTTTCTTTGTATACATTCGACATACGGGCCGAGCGGGATTTACGGGAAATCGCGGGTTTTCGGTTGCCGGAGATTAAACTGCTTTCATTCGGCGTCTCATCAAAAATGAAAATATTTTTGAAAACTACAAGTCTCATGGGTTTTAGTGGTGAAAAAATAATTTTAAAAATCGTTCGGGAAATGAGTTTACTCCCTGCTTACTTTCTTTGTATACATTCGACTATACGGGCCGATCCCGGGATTTACGGGAAATCGCGGGTTTTCGGTTGCCGGCGATTAAACTGCTTTCATTCGGCGTCTCATCAAAAATGAAAATATTTTTGAAAACTACAAGTCTCATGGGTTTTAGTGGTGAAAAAATAATTTTAAAAATCGTTCGGGAAATGAGTTTACTCCCTGCTTACTTTCTTTGTATACATTCGACTATACGGGATTTACGGGAAATCGCGGGTTTTCGGTTGCCGGCGATTAAACTGCTTTCATTCGGCGTCTCATCAAAAATGAAAACATATTTTTGAAAACTACAAGTCTCATGGTTTTAGTGGTGAAAAAATAATTTTAAAATCGTTCGGGAAATGAGTTTACTCCCTGTACTTTCTTTGTATACATTCGACTATACGGGCCGAGCCCGGATTTACGGGAAATCGCGGGTTTTCGGTTGCCGGCGATTAAACTGCTTTCATTCGGCGTCTCATCAAAAATGAAAATATTTTTGAAAACTACAAGTCTCATGGGTTTTAGTGGTGAAAAATAATTTTAAAAATCGTTCGGGAAATGAGTTTACTCCCTGCTTACTTTCTTTGTATACATTCGACTATACGGGATTTACGGGAAATCGCGGGTTTTCGGTTGCCGGCGATTAAACTGCTTTCATTCGGCGTCTCATCAAAAATGAAAATATTTTTGAAAACTACAAGTCTCATGGGTTTTAGTGGTGAAAAAATAATTTTAAAAATCGTTCGGGAAATGAGTTTACTCCCTGGTACTTTCTTTGTATACATTCGACTATACGGGCCGATTTACGGGAAATCGCGGGTTTTTGGTTGCCGGCGATTAAACTGCTTTCATTCGGCGTCTCATCAAAAATGAAAATATTTTTGAAAACTACAAGTCTCATGGGTTTTAGTGGTGAAAAAATAATTTTAAAAATCGTTCGGGAAATGAGTTTACTCCCTGGGTACTTTCTTTGTATACATTCGACTATACGGGCCGAGCCGGGATTTACGGGAAATCGCGGGTTTTCGGTTGCCGCGATTAAACTGCTTTCATTCGGCGTCTCATCAAAAATGAAAATATTTTTGAAAACTACAAGTCTCATGGGTTTTAGTGGTGAAAAAATAATTTTAAAAATCGTTCGGGAAATGAGTTTACTCCCTGCTTACTTTCTTTGTATACATTCGACTATACGCGAGGGGATTTACGGGAAATCGCGGGTTTTCGGTTGCCGGCGATTAAACTGCTTTCATTCGGCGTCTCATCAAAAATGAAAATATTTTTGAAAACTACAAGTCTCATGGGTTTTAGTGGTGAAAAAATAATTTAAAATCGTTCGGGAAATGAGTTTACTCCCTGCTATACTTTCTTTGTATACATTCGACTATACGGGATTTACGGGAAATCGCGGGTTTTCGGTTGCCGGCGATTAAACTGCTTTCATTCGGCGTCTCATCAAAAATGAAAATATTTTTGAAAACTACAAGTCTCATGGGTTTTAGTGTGAAAAAATAATTTTAAAAATCGTTCGGGAAATGAGTTTACTCCTGCTTACTTTCTTTGTATACATTCGACTATACGGGATTTACGGGAAATCGCGGGTTTTCGGTTGCCGGCGATTAAACTGCTTTTCATTCGGCGTCTCATCAAAAATGAAAATATTTTGAAAACTACAAGTCTCATGGGTTTTAGTGGTGAAAAAATAATTTTAAAAATCGTTCGGGAAATGAGTTTACTCCCTGCTACTTTCTTTGTATACATTCGACTATACGGCCGACCGGGATTTACGGAAATCGCGGGTTTTCGGTTGCCGGCGATTAAACTGCTTTCATTCGGCGTCTCATCAAAAATGAAAATATTTTTGAAAACTACAAGTCTCATGGGTTTTAGTGGTGAAAAAATAATTTTAAAAATCGTTCGGGAAATGAGTTTACTCCCTGCTTACTTTCTTTGTATACATTCGACTATACGGGATTTACGGGAAATCGCGGGTTTTCGGTTGCCGGCGATTAAACTGCTTTCATTCGGCGTCTCATCAAAAATGAAAATATTTTTGAAAACTACAAGTCTCATGGGTTTTAGTGGTGAAAAAATAATTTTAAAAATCGTTCGGGAAATGAGTTTACTCCCTGCTACTTTCTTTGTATACATTCGACTATACGGGCGATCCGGGATTACGGGAAATCGCGGTTTTCGGTTGCCGGCGATTAAACTGCTTTCATTCGGCGTCTCATCAAAAATGAAAATATTTTTGAAAACTACAAGTCTCATGGGTTTTAGTGGTGAAAAAATAATTTTAAAAATCGTTCGGGAAATGAGTTTACTCCTGCTTACTTTCTTTGTATACATTCGACTATACGGGCGATCCCGGGATTACGGGAAATCGCGGGTTTTCGGTTGCCGCGATTAAACTGCTTTCATTCGGCGTCTCATCAAAAATGAAAAATATTTGAAAACTACAAGTCTCATGGGTTTAGTGGTGAAAAAATAATTTTAAAAATCGTTCGGGAAATGAGTTTACTCCCTGCTTACTTTCTTTGTATACATTCGACTATACGGGATTTACGGGAAATCGCGGGTTTTCGGTTGCCGGCGATTAAACTGCTTTCATTCGGCGTCTCATCAAAAATGAAAATATTTTTGAAAACTACAAGTCTCATGGGTTTTAGTGGTGAAAAATAATTTTAAAAATCGTTCGGGAAATGAGTTTACTCCCTGCTTACTTTCTTTGTATACATTCGACTATACGGCCGAGTCGGATTTACGGGAAATCGCGGGTTTTCGGTTGCCGGCGATTAAACTGCTTTCATTCGGCGTCTCATCAAAAATGAAAATATTTTTGAAAACTACAAGTCTCATGGGTTTTAGTGGTGAAAAAATAATTTTAAAAATCGTTCGGGAAATGAGTTTACTCCCTGCTTACTTTCTTTGTATACATTCGACTATACGGGATTTACGGGAAATCGCGGGTTTTCGGTTGCCGGCGATTAAACTGCTTTCATGGCGTCTCATCAAAAAATGAAAATATTTTTACAAGTCTCATGGGTTTTAGTGGTGAAAAAATAATTTTAAAAATCGTTCGGGAAATGAGTTTACTCCTGCTTACTTTCTTTGTATACATTCGACTATACGGGAGTAATTTACGGGAAATCGCGGGTTTTCGGTTGCCGGCGATTAAACTGCTTTCATTCGGCGTTCATCAAAATGAAAATATTTTTGAAAACTACAAGTCTCATGGGTTTTAGTGGTGAAAAAATAATTTTAAAAATCGTTCGGGAAATGAGTTTACTCCCTGCTTACTTTCTTTGTATACATTCGACTATACGGGCCGAGTCCGGGATTTACGGGAAATCGCGGGTTTTCGGTTGCCGGCGATTAAACTGCTTTCATTCGGCGTCTCATCAAAAATGAAAATATTTTTGAAAACTACAAGTCTCATGGGTTTTAGTGGTGAAAAAATAATTTTAAAAATCGTTCGGGAAATGAGTTTACTCCCTGCTTACTTTCTTTGTATACATTCGACTATACGGGCCGATCCGGGATTTACGGGAAATCGCGGGTTTTCGGTTGCCGGCGATTAAACTGCTTTCATTCGGCGTCTCTCAAAATGAAAATATTTTTGAAAACTACAAGTCTCATGGGTTTTAGTGGTGAAAAAATAATTTTAAAAATCGTTCGGGAAATGAGTTTACTCCCTGCTTACTTTCTTTGTATACATTCGACTATACGGGCCGAGTCCGGGATTTACGGGAAATCGCGGGTTTTCGGTTGCCGGCGATTAAACTGCTTTCATTCGGCGTCTCATCAAAAATGAAATATTTTTGAAAACTACAAGTCTCATGGGTTTTAGTGGTGAAAAAATAATTTTAAAAATCGTTCGGGAAATGAGTTTACTCCCTGCTTACTTTCTTTGTATACATTCGACTATACGGCCGAGTCCGGGATTTACGGGAAATCGCGGGTTTTCGGTTGCCGGCGATTAAACTGCTTTCATTCGGTCTCATCAAAATGAAAATATTTTTGAAAACTACAAGTCTCATGGGTTTTAGTGGTGAAAAAATAATTTTAAAAATCGTTCGGGAAATGAGTTTACTCCCTGCTTACTTTCTTTGTATACATTCGACTATACGGGCCGAGTCCGGGATTTACGGGAAATCGCGGGTTTTCGGTTGCCGGCGATTAAACTGCTTTCATTCGGCGTCTCATCAAAATGAAAATATTTTTGAAAACTACAAGTCTCATGGGTTTTAGTGGTGAAAAAATAATTTTAAAAATCGTTCGGAAATGAGTTTACTCCCTGCTTACTTTCTTTGTATACATTCGACTATACGGGCCAGTCCGGGATTTACGGGAAATCGCGGGTTTTCGGTTGCCGGCGATTAAACTGCTTTCATTCGGCGTCTCATCAAAAATGAAAATATTTTTGAAAACTACAAGTCTCATGGGTTTTAGTGGTGAAAAAATAATTTTAAAAATCGTTCGGGAAATGAGTTTACTCCCTGCTTACTTTCTTTGTATACATTCGACTATACGGGCCGAGTCCGGGATTTACGGGAAATCGCGGGTTTTCGGTTGCCGGCGATTAAACTGCTTTCATTCGGCGTCTCATCAAAAATGAAAATATTTTTGAAAACTACAAGTCTCATGGGTTTTAGTGGTGAAAAAATAATTTTAAAAATCGTTCGGGAAATGAGTTTACTCCTGCTTACTTTCTTTGTATACATTCGACTATACGGGCCGAGTCCGGGATTTACGGGAAATCGCGGGTTTTCGGTTGCCGGCGATTAAACTGCTTTCATTCGGCGTCTCATCAAAAATGAAAATATTTTTGAAAACTACAAGTCTCATGGGTTTTAGTGGTGAAAAAATAATTTTAAAAATCGTTCGGGAAATGAGTTTACTCCCTGCTTACTTTCTTTGTATACATTCGACTATACGGGCCGAGTCCGGGATTTACGGGAAATCGCGGGTTTTCGGTTGCCGGCGATTAAACTGCTTTCATTCGGCGTCTCATCAAAATGAAAATATTTTTGAAAACTACAAGTCTCATGGGTTTTAGTGGTGAAAAAATAATTTTAAAAATCGTTCGGGAAATGAGTTTACTCCCTGCTTACTTTCTTTGTATACATTCGACTATACGGGCCGAGTCCGGGATTTACGGGAAATCGCGGGTTTTCGGTTGCCGGCGATTAAACTGCTTTCATTCGGCGTCTCATCAAAAATGAAAATATTTTTGAAAACTACAAGTCTCATGGGTTTTAGTGGTGAAAAAATAATTTTAAAAATCGTTCGGGAAATGAGTTTACTCCCTGCTTACTTTCTTTGTATACATTCGACTATACGGGATTTACGGGAAATCGCGGGTTTTCGGTTGCCGGCGATTAAACTGCTTTCATTCGGCGTCTCATCAAAATGAAAATATTTTTGAAAACTACAAGTCTCATGGGTTTTAGTGGTGAAAAAATAATTTTAAAAATCGTTCGGGAAATGAGTTTACTCCCTGCTTACTTTCTTTGTATACATTCGACTATACGGGCCGAGTCCGGGATTTACGGGAAATCGCGGGTTTTCGGTTGCCGGCGATTAAACTGCTTTCATTCGGCGTCTCATCAAAATGAAAATATTTTGAAAACTACAAGTCTCATGGGTTTTAGTGGTGAAAAAATAATTTTAAAAATCGTTCGGGAAATGAGTTTACTCCCTGCTTACTTTCTTTGTATACATTCGACTATACGGGCCGAGTTTTACGGGAAATCGCGGGTTTTCGGTTGCCGGCGATTAAACTGCTTTCATTCGGCGTCTCATCAAAATGAAAATATTTTTGAAAACTACAAGTCTCATGGGTTTTAGTGGTGAAAAAATAATTTTAAAAATCGTTCGGGAAATGAGTTTACTCCCTGCTTACTTTCTTTGTATACATTCGACTATACGGGCCGAGTCCGGGATTTACGGGAAATCGCGGGTTTTCGGTTGCCGGCGATTAAACTGCTTTCTTCGGCGTCTCATCAAAAATGAAAATATTTTTGAAAACTACAAGTCTCATGGGTTTTAGTGGTGAAAAAATAATTTTAAAAATCGTTCGGGAAATGAGTTTACTCCCTGCTTACTTTCTTTGTATACATTCGACTATACGGGCCGAGTCCGGGATTTACGGGAAATCGCGGGTTTTCGGTTGCCGGCGATTAAACTGCTTTCATTCGGCGTCTCATCAAAAATGAAAATATTTTTGAAAAACTACAAGTCTCATGGGTTTTAGTGGTGAAAAAATAATTTTAAAAATCGTTCGGGAAATGAGTTTACTCCCTGCTTACTTTCTTTGTATACATTCGACTATACGGGCCGAGTCCGGGATTTACGGGAAATCGCGGGTTTTCGGTTGCCGGCGATTAAACTGCTTTCATTCGGCGTCTCATCAAAAATGAAAATATTTTTGAAAACTACAAGTCTCATGGGTTTTAGTGGTGAAAAAATAATTTTAAAAATCGTTCGGGAAATGAGTTTACTCCCTGCTTACTTTCTTTGTATACATTCGACTATACGGGATTTACGGGAAATCGCGGGTTTTCGGTTGCCGGCGATTAAACTGCTTTCATTCGGCGTCTCATCAAAAATGAAAATATTTTTGAAAACTACAAGTCTCATGGGTTTTAGTGGTGAAAAAATAATTTTAAAAATCGTTCGGGAAATGAGTTTACTCCCTGCTTACTTTCTTTGTATACATTCGACTATACGGGCCGAGTCCGGGATTTACGGGAAATCGCGGGTTTTCGGTTGCCGGCGATTAAACTGCTTTCATTCGGCGTCTCATCAAAAATGAAAATATTTTTGAAAACTACAAGTCTCATGGGTTTTAGTGGTGAAAAAATAATTTTAAAAATCGTTCGGGAAATGAGTTTACTCCCTGCTTACTTTCTTTGTATACATTCGACTATACGGGCCGAGTCCGGGATTTACGGGAAATCGCGGGTTTTCGGTTGCCGGCGATTAAACTGCTTTCATTCGGCGTCTCATCAAAAATGAAAATATTTTTGAAAACTACAAGTCTCATGGGTTTTAGTGGTGAAAAAATAATTTTAAAAATCGTTCGGGAAATGAGTTTACTCCCTGCTTACTTTCTTTGTATACATTCGACTATACGGGATTTACGGGAAATCGCGGGTTTTCGGTTGCCGGCGATTAAACTGCTTTTTTTCGGCGTCTCATCAAAAATGAAAATATTTTTGAAAACTACAAGTCTCATGGGTTTTAGTGGTGAAAAAATAATTTTAAAAATCGTTCGGGAAATGAGTTTACTCCCTGCTTACTTTCTTTGTATACATTCGACTATACGGGATTTACGGGAAATCGCGGGTTTTCGGTTGCCGGCGATTAAACTGCTTTCATTCGGCGTCTCATCAAAATGAAAATATTTTTGAAAACTACAAGTCTCATGGGTTTTAGTGGTGAAAAAATAATTTTAAAAATCGTTCGGGAAATGAGTTTACTCCCTGCTTACTTTCTTTGTATACATTCGACTATACGGGCCGAGTCCGGGATTTACGGGAAATCGCGGGTTTTCGGTTGCCGGCGATTAAACTGCTTTCATTCGGCGTCTCATCAAAAATGAAAATATTTTTGAAAACTACAAGTCTCATGGGTTTTAGTGGTGAAAAAATAATTTTAAAAATCGTTCGGGAAATGAGTTTACTCCCTGCTTACTTTCTTTGTATACATTCGACTATACGGGCCGAGTCCGGGATTTACGGGAAATCGCGGGTTTTCGGTTGCCGGCGATTAAACTGCTTTCATTCGGCGTCTCATCAAAAATGAAAATATTTTTGAAAACTACAAGTCTCATGGGTTTTAGTGGTGAAAAAATAATTTTAAAAATCGTTCGGGAAATGAGTTTACTCCCTGCTTACTTTCTTTGTATACATTCGACTATACGGGCCGAGTCCGGGATTTACGGGAAATCGCGGGTTTCGGTTGCCGGCGATTAAACTGCTTTCATTCGGCGTCTCATCAAAATGAAAATATTTTTGAAAACTACAAGTCTCATGGGTTTTAGTGGTGAAAAAATAATTTTAAAAATCGTTCGGGAAATGAGTTTACTCCCTGCTTACTTTCTTTGTATACATTCGACTATACGGGGATTTACGGGAAATCGCGGGTTTTCGGTTGCCGGCGATTAAACTGCTTTCATTCGGCGTCTCATCAAAATGAAAATATTTTTGAAAACTACAAGTCTCATGGGTTTTAGTGGTGAAAAAATAATTTTAAAAATCGTTCGGGAAATGAGTTTACTCCCTGCTTACTTTCTTTGTATAATTCGACTATACGGGCGATCCGGGATTTACGGGAAATCGCGGGTTTTCGGTTGCCGGCGATTAAACTGCTTTCATTCGGCGTCTCATCAAAAATGAAAATATTTTTAAAACTACAAGTCTCATGGGTTTTAGTGGTGAAAAAATAATTTTAAAAATCGTTCGGGAAATGAGTTTACTCCCTGCTTACTTTCTTTGTATACATTCGACTATACGGGCCGAGTCCGGGATTTACGGGAAATCGCGGGTTTTCGGTTGCCGGCGATTAAACTGCTTTCATTCGGCGTCTCATCAAAATGAAAATATTTTTGAAAACTACAAGTCTCATGGGTTTTAGTGGTGAAAAAATAATTTTAAAAATCGTTCGGGAAATGAGTTTACTCCCTGCTTACTTTCTTTGTATACATTCGACTATACGGGATTTACGGGAAATCGCGGGTTTTCGGTTGCCGGCGATTAAACTGCTTTTTCGGCGTCTCATCAAAAATGAAAATATTTTTGAAAACTACAAGTCTCATGGGTTTTAGTGGTGAAAAAATAATTTTAAAAATCGTTCGGGAAATGAGTTTACTCCCTGCTTACTTTCTTTGTATACATTCGACTATACGGGCCGAGTCCGGGATTTACGGGAAATCGCGGGTTTTCGGTTGCCGGCGATTAAACTGCTTTCATTCGGCGTCTCATCAAAAATGAAAATATTTTTGAAAACTACAAGTCTCATGGGTTTTAGTGGTGAAAAAATAATTTTAAAAATCGTTCGGGAAATGAGTTTACTCCCTGCTTACTTTCTTTGTATACATTCGACTATACGGGCCGAGTCCGGGATTTACGGGAAATCGCGGGTTTTCGGTTGCCGGCGATTAAACTGCTTTCATTCGGCGTCTCATCAAAATGAAAATATTTTTGAAAACTACAAGTCTCATGGGTTTTAGTGGTGAAAAAATAATTTTAAAAATCGTTCGGGAAATGAGTTTACTCCCTGCTTACTTTCTTTGTATACATTCGACTATACGGGCCGAGTCCGGGATTTACGGGAAATCGCGGGTTTTCGGTTGCCGGCGATTAAACTGCTTTCGTTCGGCGTCTCATCAAAAATGAAAATATTTTTGAAAACTACAAGTCTCATGGGTTTTAGTGGTGAAAAAATAATTTTAAAAATCGTTCGGGAAATGAGTTTACTCCCTGCTTACTTTCTTTGTATACATTCGACTATACGGGCCGAGTCCGGGATTTACGGGAAATCGCGGGTTTTCGGTTGCCGGCGATTAAACTGCTTTCATTCGGCGTCTCATCAAAATGAAAATATTTTTGAAAACTACAAGTCTCATGGGTTTTAGTGGTGAAAAAATAATTTTAAAAATCGTTCGGGAAATGAGTTTACTCCCTGCTTACTTTCTTTGTATACATTCGACTATACGGGCCGAGTCCGGGATTTACGGGAAATCGCGGGTTTTCGGTTGCCGGCGATTAAACTGCTTTCATTCGGCGTCTCATCAAAATGAAAATATTTTTGAAAACTACAAGTCTCATGGGTTTTAGTGGTGAAAAAATAATTTTAAAAATCGTTCGGGAAATGAGTTTACTCCCTGCTTACTTTCTTTGTATACATTCGACTATACGGGATTTACGGGAAATCGCGGGTTTTCGGTTGCCGGCGATTAAACTGCTTTCATTCGGCGTCTCATCAAAAATGAAAATATTTTTGAAAACTACAAGTCTCATGGGTTTTAGTGGTGAAAAAATAATTTTAAAAATCGTTCGGGAAATGAGTTTACTCCCTGCTTACTTTCTTTGTATACATTCGACTATACGGGCCGAGTCCGGGATTTACGGGAAATCGCGGGTTTTCGGTTGCCGGCGATTAAACTGCTTTCATTCGGCGTCTCATCAAAAATGAAAATATTTTTGAAAACTACAAGTCTCATGGGTTTTAGTGGTGAAAAAATAATTTTAAAAATCGTTCGGGAAATGAGTTTACTCCCTGCTTACTTTCTTTGTATACATTCGACTATACGGGCCGAGTCCGGGATTTACGGGAAATCGCGGGTTTTCGGTTGCCGGCGATTAAACTGCTTTCATTCGGCGTCTCATCAAAATGAAAATATTTTTGAAAACTACAAGTCTCATGGGTTTTAGTGGTGAAAAAATAATTTTAAAAATCGTTCGGGAAATGAGTTTACTCCCTGCTTACTTTCTTTGTATACATTCGACTATACGGGATTTACGGGAAATCGCGGGTTTTCGGTTGCCGGCGATTAAACTGCTTTTTTTCGGCGTCTCATCAAAAATGAAAATATTTTTGAAAACTACAAGTCTCATGGGTTTTAGTGGTGAAAAAATAATTTTAAAAATCGTTCGGGAAATGAGTTTACTCCCTGCTTACTTTCTTTGTATACATTCGACTATACGGGCCGAGTCCGGGATTTACGGGAAATCGCGGGTTTTCGGTTGCCGGCGATTAAACTGCTTTCATTCGGCGTCTCATCAAAATGAAATATTTTTGAAAACACAAGTCTCATGGGTTTTAGTGGTGAAAAAATAATTTTAAAAATCGTTCGGGAAATGAGTTTACTCCCTGCTTACTTTCTTTGTATACATTCGACTATACGGGCCGAGTCCGGGATTTACGGGAAATCGCGGGTTTTCGGTTGCCGGCGATTAAACTGCTTTCATTCGGCGTCTCATCAAAAATGAAAATATTTTTGAAAACTACAAGTCTCATGGGTTTTAGTGGTGAAAAAAAATTTTAAAAATCGTTCGGGAAATGAGTTTACTCCCTGCTTACTTTCTTTGTATACATTCGACTATACGGGCCGAGTCCGGGATTTACGGGAAATCGCGGGTTTTCGGTTGCCGGCGATTAAACTGCTTTCATTCGGCGTCTCATCAGAAATGAAAATATTTTTGAAAACTACAAGTCTCATGGGTTTTAGTGGTGAAAAAATAATTTTAAAAATCGTTCGGGAAATGAGTTTACTCCCTGCTTACTTTCTTTGTATACATTCGACTATACGGGATTTACGGGAAATCGCGGGTTTTCGGTTGCCGGCGATTAAACTGCTTTCATTCGGCGTCTCATCAAAAATGAAAATATTTTTGAAAACTACAAGTCTCATGGGTTTTAGTGGTGAAAAAATAATTTTAAAAATCGTTCGGGAAATGAGTTTACTCCCTGCTTACTTTCTTTGTATACATTCGACTATACGGGCCGAGTCCGGGATTTACGGGAAATCGCGGGTTTTCGGTTGCCGGCGATTAAACTGCTTTCGTTCGGCGTCTCATCAAAAATGAAAATATTTTTGAAAACTACAAGTCTCATGGGTTTTAGTGGTGAAAAAATAATTTTAAAATCGTTCGGGAAATGAGTTTACTCCCTGCTTACTTTCTTTGTATACATTCGACTATACGGGCCGAGTCCGGGATTTACGGGAAATCGCGGGTTTTCGGTTGCCGGCGATTAAACTGCTTTCATTCGGCGTCTCATCAAAAATGAAAAATTTTTGAAAACTACAAGTCTCATGGGTTTTAGTGGTGAAAAAAAATTTTAAAAATCGTTCGGGAAATGAGTTTACTCCCTGCTTACTTTCTTTGTATACATTCGACTATACGGGCCGAGTCCGGGATTTACGGGAAATCGCGGGTTTTCGGTTGCCGGCGATTAAACTGCTTTCATTCGGCGTCCCATCAAAAATGAAAATATTTTTGAAAACTACAAGTCTCATGGGTTTTAGTGGTGAAAAAATAATTTTAAAAATCGTTCGGGAAATGAGTTTACTCCCTGCTTACTTTCTTTGTATACATTCGACTATACGGTCGGGATTTACGGGAAATCGCGGGTTTTCGGTTGCCGGCGATTAAACTGCTTTCATTCGGCGTCTCATCAAAATGAAAATATTTTTGAAAACTACAAGTCTCATGGGTTTTAGTGGTGAAAAAATAATTTTAAAAATCGTTCGGGAAATGAGTTTACTCCCTGCTTACTTTCTTTGTATACATTCGACTATACGGGCCGAGTCCGGGATTTACGGGAAATCGCGGTTTTCGGTTGCCGGCGATTAAACTGCTTTCATTCGGCGTCTCATCAAAAATGAAAATATTTTTGAAAACTACAAGTCTCATGGGTTTTAGTGGTGAAAAAATAATTTTAAAAATCGTTCGGGAAATGAGTTTACTCCCTGCTTACTTTCTTTGTATACATTCGACTATACGGGCCGAGTCCGGGATTTACGGGAAATCGCGGGTTTTCGGTTGCCGGCGATTAAACTGCTTTCATTCGGCGTCTCATCAAAAATGAAAATATTTTTGAAAACTACAAGTCTCATGGGTTTTAGTGGTGAAAAAATAATTTTAAAAATCGTTCGGGAAATGAGTTTACTCCCTGCTTACTTTCTTTGTATACATTCGACTATACGGGCCGAGTCCGGGATTTACGGGAAATCGCGGGTTTTCGGTTGCCGGCGATTAAACTGCTTTCATTCGGCGTCTCATCAAAAATGAAAATATTTTTGAAAACTACAAGTCTCATGGGTTTTAGTGGTGAAAAAATAATTTTAAAAATCGTTCGGGAAATGAGTTTACTCCCTGCTTACTTTCTTTGTATACATTCGACTATACGGGAGTTTTACGGGAAATCGGGGTTTCGGTTGCCCGATTAAACTGCTTTCATTCGGCGTCTCATCAAAATGAAAATATTTTTGAAAACTACAAGTCTCATGGGTTTTAGTGGTGAAAAAATAATTTTAAAAATCGTTCGGGAAATGAGTTTACTCCCTGCTTACTTTCTTTGTATACATTCGACTATACGGGATCCGGGATTACGGGAAATCGCGGGTTTTCGGTTGCCGGCGATTAAACTGCTTTCATTCGGCGTCTCATCAAAATGAAATATTTTTGAAAACTACAAGTCTCATGGGTTTTAGTGGTGAAAAAATAATTTTAAAAATCGTTCGGGAAATGAGTTTACTCCCTGCTTACTTTCTTTGTATACATTCGACTATACGGGCCGAGATTTACGGGAAATCGCGGGTTTTCGGTTGCCGGCGATTAAACTGCTTTCGTTCGGCGTCTCATCAAAAATGAAAATATTTTTGAAACTACAAGTCTCATGGGTTTTAGTGGTGAAAAAATAATTTTAAAAATCGTTCGGGAAATGAGTTTACTCCCTGCTTACTTTCTTTGTATACATTCGACTATACGGATTTACGGGAAATCGCGGGTTTTCGGTTGCCGGCGATTAAACTGCTTTCATCGGCGTCATCAAAATGAAAATATTTTTGAAAACTACAAGTCTCATGGGTTTTAGTGTGAAAAAATAATTTTAAAAATCGTTCGGGAAATGAGTTTACTCCCTGCTTACTTTCTATAAC
>JASGCC010003871.1:0-22120 GCA_030067915.1 Hydractinia echinata | reverse complement strand
GAGGATAGGTTTCTTGGTTTAGCTGTTTACTATAAAGAACAAATAGAATTATTTCGTGACTTTGATGGAAATGGTTTTTCAATATTTAAAACATGTGTTGAAAATTCTGAATTAACAGTATTACTTCTCTACAGGAAAAATAGCACTTTAATTCCTGAGTTTTATGATCTTTTGAGATATTTAACCTGTACATGTGATATTGTTTTGATTGTAGGTGACTTTAATCTTAAACCAAATGAAAATTTGAGAATTGTTTTGAACTTGTATGATCAACTAATTGAAAGACCAACCTTTATAAGTGGTTCCATTTTAGACTAAGTTTATGTTAAAAGGTCACTGCTTTCAAAATATATAATTAAGGCTGATGTAGAGAGTGTCTTTTTTTCGCAACATGATTCAGTCAAAATAACGTTTGAATTGATTTGATTTATATTGGCATATCTGCTAATTTTTCATGATTATTTTTTAACCGTCCATATTAGAAATGTATATATAAAGAAACCCCTAGAATTTATATATTTATTTACCTTTTTTATAATAATAATAATACATTTTGCTTCTATTTAGCTGGATGAAGAATTAATTATATGAATATTAAATAACCAAAAATTAATTAAAATTTAAGCCTATTTAGATTCCTAGATACTTTGTTTTAACTTGTATTGTTGAACTACCTTTTAACATTTTATATACTTTGAAATTAAATTGCTTCAGGTTACAAGATGCCAAGGAATGGAAAGAAGAAAGATCTTTATAAACCCCTTCAACTAAAAAATACCAATTCAAAATCTATCACAACAACATCTGCAAATTCAGGAACTTCATTTGCTGCTGCTTCCTCTTCAGCTCCTGCATCAACTGCTGCCACACCAACAAAGAGGTTGGGAGATGATTCCTCTTCAGTTCCTGCAACTGCTGTCACACCAACAAAGAAGTTGGGAGATAATGATTCCTCTCCAGCTCATGCAACTGCTGCCACGCCAACTAAGCGGTTTGGGGATAATGATTCTAACCCATCAACACCAAAGCGTACAAACTTTGGACAACAATCACCATTTAAGAGTCCAATGTCGCCCTCGTCTGGTGAAACAGCTGCTAATTTTTTCATTGTTTTTGGGAAAAATTTTATTTTGACTAAAATTTATTTTGTAAAAGTATCTATTCTATAAAATGGCTATAACTAAGAAAACACTATTTTATCCTGAGAATTAAAGGTACATCTAAGTCAAGCTTGTTTAACTAATATTATTTATTTTTATCTTTAGATTTCAATGGATTCATAACTAAAATTAACATTGGAAAAAGTCGGAACCAGAACCACTATATTGATGTGAAGTTGAAAACATCAGTAAACGATTTTGTTTCTATTTGGATCATGAAAAAACATAATCCGACAATATCAGAACAACAGCTTCATTCGCATAAAGCTAGTGGTACGCCATTGAAGTTTACAAAGGTCACCATATCGAATGGAAGCAACTTCTTCAACACGTACAGGGGAAGCAAAATCGAAGTGTTGGTAAGCTTGCCATTTAATGTGACTGATACTGTCCATACCTCGATCATAGATGTGAAATCAAAAACTACTGGTTCTTACACAGTATCCGGTTGTTTAAAGTGGCTTGACGATTCTGAAAAAGTAATCGTAAACCGTAATGTGGAAAAGAGAATACGCAGTGCAGTTTTGTTTGATGGAACTGAACATATACGGTTAACAATGTGGGAAGACTTATTAGACCAAGAATTTACCGAGTTTACAAACTGGTATACTTTCACTGAAGTAACCTTGAAAGATTATTTCGGATTAAAACTATCAACTTCAACCTTTACAAGATTGCTGCCGTCCGACAAAACTGAAGCTCTTGATTGGAGCATTACTGATTTAAATCAATATAATGAGGAAGAATCAAGTGAAAAAGAAACCATTCTGTGCTGTCCTGAAATTTTATGCGCAGATGCAACCTTGTTTCCAACATGTTCCAGTAAAACTTGTGGACATAAAGTATCAATTGTGCCAGGTGCTCGTCTTGTCCAATGTGATCACTGTTCGCGCAAGATGAAGCCAACAGGCTGCATTATGAAGTTGGAATGTGTCGTAGAATTCGACGAATTGAAGGTTAACTTACCAATTGACGTCTTAACCAAATTCTTTGGGGAGGAAACAATCCAATCTCTTAAAAATGGTGATGAATTAATAGAAAAATTGTTGTATCTGGATTCGATTGACTATTCCTATAATCATAGAAATATAATAACTAAAATGGAAAATCATTAACTTTAAAAAATGTTCTAAAGAAGAGCAATAATTTTTCATATTAGTTAGCATAGACATTGTTATATTGATTTTTATCATCCATTTTCTTTTGTTTTTTAAAGTAGACTGACTTTAAAAATATTTTTAAAAAAATGTTCTAAAAAAGATCAATAATTTTTCATATTAGTTAGCATAGACACATTGTTATATTGATTTTTATCATCGATTTTCTTTTGTTTTTTAAGGTAGATTGATTAGAGCTGACCTTATACTTTTCCTAATCCAGATTGACCTGACCTTGTTGTGAAGCTTTTGACAAATAACTTTTTGAAAGCTTTTTGGTTAACCAAGTGTTTGCATTTTCACTGTTGAACTGAGAAGCCTGGAAAATTCTTTTTTTTCTGTAGTAGTCTTTTGTTTATTTTTACACAGGGAACTTATTTTTTAATACATATTTATATATGCTTTATATTATATTTAATTAAGAAAAACAAATCGGATTGCCTAATATATATTTCCAAACTTTCTTCTTTTCGTTGTTAAAACACACTTTTTATTAAGTTACTGTGTATTTACTTTAGGTAATTATGTACATCGCTTCATTTGTTTCAATCTTCTGAGTAGCAAAACGTCATAAGAAAACCAGCTTTATCATAAAACACTTTCATTTGTATTTAGTTACCTTGTACTTATTTTAGGTAACATGTACATCGTTTCATTTGTTATCTTCTGATGTGTTTTTTATAACCAACATTTATGTAGTCTATATTATAGTTTCATAGTTAAGAAAGTAAATGCCTCTAACTTTTATAACTTGACCTCGCTATTACCGTTAAGGCCTCTTGGTCTTTTTAGTATTATTTAAGCTTGAATTGTTCACATTTTTATTTTCTCGAGGTCTGCTCTCCCGTATCACGCTGAGCAGCTTTTCTAGTTCTTCTTTAATTCACATGTCAATAATTAATAATTCACAATTTATTTTTCCTCAAAATTCTATTTATCTAAAAGAACACAGCCAAGAATAAATGACTTTTTTGCTAAGTTATGGAAGAAGACGAAACGATAATAAAATTAAAAAAAGAATTATGGAACATGCAAGAATGTCGTCGAAAGGAAAGTAAGTTTTTTATTATACTGACGTGCGATCTCAAGGAAATACTTTAACGATTATTTTCGTTTAATTAAACTTTATTTGTCTAAGAAGGACACATCTACATTTAACTACCAATAGAATCAAAAATAAATTACTTTTATATTATTTTCAAATTAGGTATTGAACAAGAAAAGTCCTTGGTAACGTTGAAAACAGAGGGGCGTGACAAGGAAAGTAAGTTGGTCATATATACTGTGTAAACTCAGTAAAGGGATTGGTAAAACACCAACTCCTTAGTTGCAGATCATGCCGACACTTTACGTCAAATGAAAAAAGAAATGCAAAGTTTAAAAGAAGAGAAAAGAAGGGAACGTAAGTGTCATTATACGTTTCTATTAGATAAAATAAAAAACTCATGACTATAAACTCATGTGTGTACATCATTGATCATTTTTATTACCTAAGAATGACCTAAAATTTCAGTGTTTTAATGACAACACGCAACAGTCTATGATAGACTGTTGCGAAATCTTTTAACGTCATCATTCAAACTTTCTTAAAAACGTTCTATCAACAAGCATAAATTTCATGGTGAAAAATCTCAACTTAAATCAGCACATTTCATGACCTTACAGTGCAGATATTATATTATGTCGAGCAATTTAATTTTTAATTTTAACTAGTTTCACAAATTGTTACTTAAATAGTAAGTATTAAGTAGCATGAAATTGAGGACACCGTTAGCACTTGCACGTAAAATCTTTGATTATTAGAAGTTTAATTTTTTTCAGAAAAGGAAAAAGAGAATGACAAGCTTTGTGCTCGCTACAAAGAATATAGGGATGACAACCCTGGTCCAAAATCTGAAAGATCGTTTCAGTTTTGGAAACATAATGGGTTTAAAGACAGTGAAAAATTCAAAAGGAGCTGGAAGAAACAACTAAATAAAAAAACTACCACCAACATTACAACTAATGATAAACAAACGCAGTTCCCCGAAACACAAGAGCGAAGTCGACCCTGCACTATTGTGTCTAATTGCCATGACGGAACTATCACTTTTCATTTTGGAAAATGAATCTTTTGTCATGGTGATGGGATCGACAGTGCTTTATAATTAAACATGTTTTCAAACAAAAATAAAGTTTTGCGGAGTAAAAACAATTCTTAACAGACTTCGTTTTTGTGTTTCCTAACAAATCCATTTGAATTTACACAAGTCGTATTAATTTATAGATAGATAATATGGAGGCATTCAAAAAACAGTTCGTTCAAACATTTTAAGGCAAAAACAAATTAGGTGACGGATAAGTACATAGTAATGACTATTTGAGCGTTTTTGAATGCCCCCTATTGTGTCACGGAGACACTACAAAGTAGCTGTTGAGAAGTTTTCATAACATAGATGGCTTATATTAAATTACCAATTTTCATCTTTATTTCATTCTTATTTTACTGTCACATTCTTTCACTCACTAAGTGATAAAACCTTATTAGTATCAAATGGTTTATTACATTCCACCGTTTACATTATTGTGTCCGAATCTTTTAGATGACTCCTATTTCTTATAGTTAATAAAAGTGCGAGGATAAGTTAAAGAGTTTATGTTGCACAATAAATTAAACAGGTAGTTTAATATAGCACACCAGATTTATTTGTCTTTCTTTCTGACTACACCTTCGAAAACATTGTCCATTACAGTAGGTGATTATTTCCTTTTCAACACTTCTCCATACCACTGTTTTCTTATGTTGTCTAACACATGCTCTTCTTTCTCTTTTAGGTGAAGCGCAAAGTCCCATGGCTTGCCTTCCCGTGACGCGCTTTGTTAAGTAGATTATCTCTTGTTCAAGGGATAATCCACGAACTAAAAGTCAGGGCAATAAAAACATTCCAAAATTCGTTTTAACCTAAACATCGCGGTTTACGGACATTCAATCAACTTACACATACCAAATGTAAGATTTTTTTGGATAAATGATAAACAAACGCAGTTCCCCGAAACACAAGACCGAAGTCGACCCTGCACTGTTGTGTCTAATTCCATGACGGAACTATCACTTTTCATTTTGGAAAATGAATCTTTTGTCATGGTGATGGGATCGACAGTGCTTTATAATTAAACATGTTTTCAAACAAAAATAAAGTTCTGCGGAGTAAAAACAATTCTAAACAGACTTCGTTTTTGTGTTTCCTAACAAATCCATTTGAATTTACACAAGTCGTATTAATTTATAGATAGATAATATGGAGGTATTCAAAAAACAGTTCGTTCAAACATTTTAAGGCAAAAACAAATTAGGTGACGGATAAGTACATAGTAATGACTATTTGAGCGTTTTTGAATGCCCCCTATTGTGTCACGTAGACACTACAAAGTAGCTGTTGAGAAGTTTTCATAACATAGATGGCTTATATTAAATTACCAATTTTCATCTTCATTTCATTCTTATTTTACTGTCACATTCTTTCAATCACTAAGTGATAAAACCTTATTAGTATCAAATGGTTTATTACATTCCACCGTTTACATTATTGTGTCCGAATCTTTTAGATGACTCCTATTTCTTATAGTTAATAAAAGTGCGAGGATAAGTTAAAGAGTTTATGTTGTACAATAAATTAAACAGGTAGTTTAATATAGCACACCAGATTTATTTGTCTTTCTTTCTGACTACACCTTCGAAAACACAATTGTCCATTACAGTAGGTGATTATTTCCTTTTCCACACTTCTCCATACCACTGTTTTCTTATGTTGTCTAACACATGCTCTTCCTTCTCTTTTAGGTGAAGCGCAAAGTCCCATGGCTTGCCTTCCCGTGGCGCGCTTTGTTAAGTAGATTATTTCTTGTTCAAGGGATAATCCACGAACTAAAAGTCAGGGCAATAAAAACATTCCAAAATTCGTTTTTAACCTAAACATCGCGGATTACGGACATTCAATCAACTTACACATACCAAATGTAAGATTTTTTTTTATTACGTATATTGTTTTAGCTGTTTTTTCGTCAATAATAGAATTAATTGTCAGTGTAATTCATAACAGACTTTCTTGACAGTCGTTGAAATGGTTCTAATCAACAATATAATCAATATATTTCATTGTTCCTTTGATTAAAGTGGATTTCTCCACGGGTATACAGCTAGTATATATATATTTATCATCTCTTAAATCTATTTAGTTCTGTTTGCTTGTTTTCCTCAACATTTAACTTTGAGTTCTTTTTTTTCTTTTGAAAATCAAATGAAAAGCTAAGTAAAGTTGAATCATCACACATTTTCTCGCAAACCTTGTGAATCTTACTTTATACTTTATTTTTTTCTTCTGCCTAATCCGAACTGCCACCAGTGGTCAGTCTCCTTTTAAGTCCTATCCACACTGAAACTTTGGGGTTTCTGTTTGCACATATTTTTTCTGTATTATTATTATTATTATTAATTATTACACTGCACTTCATCCGTTTTTCTCTTTTCCTCAAATTCATTTCAGTTTTAAAAATGGTAACTAAGGATCCATGCAAATTCGGCAAAAAAACAGTGGCAAAAAACCATAAGGCTATATACTGCGATAGTTGTCAACATTGGGTTCACATCAGGTGTAACCTACTAAATAACACTTCGTACGAAGCCCTATTGCAGGACTATTACACAGATCATTGCTGCAATGGACCAGCCTAACAACAGGACCAGCTTGTTGTAATTGAGGTTTTATGCTACTAAGGTCGAAAAATTAGCACAAATAGAAAAAACAAAAATTATAACCCCATTTGACTCTTTTAACGAACTTGGTCTCCCTACTGGACTGAGGTAACAAGTGGGATGGTCAACCCCAAAGACAAGACAAAACGTCAAGCCCCCTTGCTATGCTTCTTACATGGTCTCAACAAAGAGAAAGGAGTGAGCAAACTCCACTTTCACGGTGGGTTGACCAATCAATGGTCAGCCGGGGTAAATTGCAACCGCTAGGAAAATTTCCTCCCCCGATTTACTTTGTTGCAGAAAAGAAGGCTAACTTCTACTAAAGAACAGTATGTAAGCTGAGCGATTGTTAAGTTGCGATGAATCCACCGCAGTAATGGCACGATCGTCACACTTAAGCCAGGTGTTATGCTTGTC
Organism: Hydractinia echinata; assembly: GCA_030067915.1. NCBI lineage: Eukaryota > Metazoa > Cnidaria > Hydrozoa > Anthoathecata > Hydractiniidae > Hydractinia > Hydractinia echinata. The sequence continues at coordinate 14,654 of JASGCC010003871.1, read as the reverse complement.
CTTGATAAAAGCCCAGTAATGGCCTGCCCTAAGAGTGCCGGAGTAGTGGTTGATGGTGGCAACTAAATTGAATGTGTTATTGAAACACACATCCTCAGAGGGATGGGATGGTGCTTTCAAGACGTGATGTTTCTTTGGAAGGCACGAAACCAACCTGTTGTCTTTAAACGATGACCCATTAAGAGATGTATACCTTAACAATTGGACAACTAAAACACTTCCACAATTTGATATTTTTGTCTCGACTGTTGCTTCCTGATGTGACGAGCACTGGGGACAATACCACTTGTTGTCGCCTAAAAGTTGCTGAGGTTGGAAAAAATAATTAAAGGAGTCCGATATTGACATAAGTGTTGGTAAGGTTAAAATGGGCTCCTTTTGGGTTCTTGAACATGAATAAAAGCAAAAATTACAGGACGTTGTTGTGGTCAATGTTACCGAGAGAATGTCGTCCACCAAAGATGAAGATCCGATCAACTCATCAATAACAACTTGTAAAATTTCAGGGACATCTTGTTGGCTGTTGTAATAAAACTCTGTCTAACCTAGAGCATGCATTTTATTTTGCAAGGACCACAAAAAATTTGATGGGTCAATTGCCGAACGCGAGCAACTTAAAAGGGACATATTCATGACTATAGATTTCTCTAGTGGTGACAACAAACAAGTCTCTGATGGCAACTGAGCCCAGAGCTTTTGAAGGACAGTTAATGCTTGAAGAATGGAGTTCGCATAGCAAGCCTTTGTTTATCAACCCTGGGTGAATGTTGAAAACAGCCTTTTTGGTTGATGTTTGATTAGGATGCGTGGGTGGAGGTTGGGCATTTTGATGCGGTTTTAAAGTTGAAGAATTTGCAATAGGGAAGTGATTGTTTTGTGATAGAGGTGAAGAGGAACTACTGTCTAAAGGCTCCTGGGACCATTGTGTCGACTCTCTGGCAATCCAGATACAAAAAGAACCTTTCATGCTCACATCACCAACAAGAGATTTTAAACAGCAAGTTACAGACTTCGAAGAGTAACTTCTAGCACCTACATCAATGGCAAATATATGTGGCAACCACCCGTTACCGCGTATTACCTCAACTAGTGGAGCATATTTATAAAGCTTTTTGGAGTACCAAGATTCCATATTTTCCTCACAAGGACAAGTAAGCTCAATTAGGATGACGTGCTTAGAACAGTTAGAATATATCACAATATCCGGTCTTAAAGAGGTGATGGCTATATGGCCTGGAAAAACGAACCCGTTGCCTAGGTCTACTAAAAAGACCCAGTCGTCGCCAAGGTGCAGGATCTATCAAAAGCTTTCAATTGCGTGCCAAATCGCTAAACTTGAGGCATATGGATTTGAAATTAATGCCCTGAAATTTGTCCTGTCATACCTAACAAATAGAGAACTATAAACGGACACTACAGTCTTTTCCAAATGATTCTTTCAGGTGTGCCGCAAGGATCAATCTTAGGACCGATAATTTTTAATATTTTTCTTAACTATATTTTTCTTTTTATAACCAGAAGTGACCTATACAACTATTCTGATGATAATACATTGTCAAGCTTTTCCAATTCCAAACCTCATTAAAATTTTAGAAGGTGAGTCTCAGTAGGCATTAGCATGGCTACATGAAAATAAAATGATTGCTAACCCTGACAAATTTCAATGCATTATCATCAGCAAAGATAGGATAGAAAACACAAGTAGTAAACTGATAAGAATCGGAGATAAAAACATATATTCGGAAGACACAGTCAAACTGTTAGGAGCTAAAATTGACAATAACCTTAGATTTGATCAGCACTTAAATGAAGTTTGCAAGAAAGCAACTGCGCAACTAAATGCTTTGTATAGATTTAAAAACATACTTCCTTTAAAGCTAAGAGTTTGATGATGAAGTGACAAAACAGCTGGCTGTTGTGATATAGCTTGTCTAATGACGGCTGGTTAATTATTAGAGGTTGTAACCCTCTGAAGATTCTGCATAATAGCAAAACCCTCCCTTTTAACAAGGATTCTGTCAGAAAAAATACATTGACCATTAAACAGGACGCGTAAAACAGTGGTAAAGCACAAAATACTAATAAACATAAAAAGACAACAAACAAAACAATTAGGCAATTCAAACTGAATTAATAGGCACACGTAAAATAAATAAAACTTATTATGACGAAACTATCCTTAAACGGATAAATCTTAAAATAATTCCTAACGGAACAAATGTAAACTAAAGCAGGCAACGATCTGTGCGCCAGGACTTGTGAACCTGGCTGTAGCTTTACACGTGTTAAGGGCGCCCAACACTCAGCCTTACACAGATCATTGCTGCGGTGGGTCAACCTAATGACAGTGCCAGCCTGTCATGACTGGGGTGATGTGCGTGGGCGTCAAACCACGAAGACAAGATAAGAATATCAAACCCCCTTGCTGTCTTAGCAGAAAGTTTTGTGTATTCAAACTTTAACTACTGTCCACTTATTTGGAATTTCTCATCTTCAAAATTACTTTCTAGGGTCGAAAAACTCCATAAGCGAGCCCTAAATGTTGTAGATAGCGAATATTCAGAGAGAAAAGAAAAGTACATTTCTAGCAAGAACAATAATAACATGAAAATTATGCGAATAAGAAATCTATGAATAGAGATTTTTAAATCTCTTAATAATTTAAATTCGCCATTTATGTTAGACATCTTTCAACGCAGCGAAACAAACAGGTCAGTACGAAGTCAATATGTAAATAATCTTAAAACATTGAACTTTAATACTAAGAATTTTGGGGAAAAACGTCTTCGCTCATTGGGGCCTAAAATTTGGGAACGTTGATTAACTTTCAGGGGGGAGAGGATATCTTTGTTTTATTTTATTTATCCGAGTGGGTAGCACTCGAACATGGGGGGATGTAGGACTATTGTCTTTCTGTTGTTATATCTTTATTCTACTGTTTGTATTCTTAGGTTAACATTCATAAGATATATATTTACAAGTAAAATGAATGAGTTTTCTCCACACGGGTAAAGAGCTAGTTTATAATTATATATTTATAAAGTGTGTCTGTCTGTTTGTAACAGGCAAAGTGGATTATATTTTTTACAATTTTCTCTAAAAGCGTCCATAATATATCCCCTATAAGAACGTTCCGTATTTTAAAAACATTTTGTTTACAATTGTAATTGGCTAGAACAAATCATGTAATAAAACAAAACGATTTCATTAGTTAAGAATTTCATTGCATGCTAATATAAATTTACCGTGACAAGTGCCCTGTTATAAATTATTGTGCAGATAAGTCACAGGCAATTAACGTTGTTATTATTGTCAATTTCTTTAATTCATTGTTCGTACTTTTATATTGAAATTGGCAACAAAGCACTTTGTGATATAAAACATAAATAAATAATGTTCTTGAGTGGATTCCTCCAGGGGTTTTCTTTTAAAACGTTTTTTCAGCCTTAATGAAATTGCTAACAAACATTTTTGTGATAAGAAGTACAATAAATTTTAAAAAGACAATTAGTGGATTATTCCACGGGTTTAAATAACTAGTATTTTTATAACAACATGTTGTATATCTATGACTTGAGCATGAAATACATTTTGATCGATTGATTGATTGATTTCTATATCGATTCCGACAGCATGGGAAGGCCGGACAATATGGGTCAGAACACCACTCAAAATCTACCCCTTCTTTGCTTGTTATAGACTAAATCGTGTAGCAAAGCAAACCAAGAGTTTTGGGATTACGGGAACCAGAAACATACTTTACTTGAAGAAAAGTTTTCCTCGCTCAATTTCAAATCATGTACTACATACCAGATAGCTATGTTCTGCACCATTCATGAAAGCCTGGATTAAAATTTATAGAAACTTAAATAACAATAGATACCCGTCAAATACTCATTTGATATTCCAAACTTCCAATCTTATATTATTTTTACGGATAATAAATTCAAATATTGCTATCCTTTTCCGTAAAATTTGATAGCGTTAACCCAGATTTAAAAGTAGATGTTGTGGCAGTCATTACACAGAATTTTGTAAACAATGCTGTTCTGCACAAATTTATTAACTGGGCCTTATGTATGACTGAGAATTTTGCGCGTACATACTAAAAAGGGTAACACCCTAGAACAAGCTAGAACAATCTGGAACAAGCTAGAACAACCTAAGAACAACCTGGAACAAGCTAGAACAAGCTAAGAACAACCTGGAACAAACTGGAATAAACTAAGGACAAGCGAGACCTATCTGAAAACATCCTAAAAGATCATGCTGATAGAGTTAAATTCGGGTAATCCCCTTTGCGTGTTTTGTGAGCGATTGAGGTTATAAGCGTGTACAAAAAAAAATTCAAGCCTAAGAAGCGCCGTGATTGTAACATCTGCTGAATGAATAACGAAAAGATACGTCAGTTGGACCGTCGAGGTAGACAACAAAGTTAATTATCTACCTTTAAAGTTTGGCTCCTGTACATAGTTCTTCGACAAAAAATTTAAACGGTCTCCTAAGTTTCGAGGAGCCAGAAGGCAGCGATTAATAGCCTGGAATGACAGGGTCACTAATGACGAGGAATAGTCGTAATAGCAACGTGGCCAGAGATTTGCTTTTGGTTGTTGATACGTGCTTCAAATCTTCATCATCAAAAGACGCCATTTAACTAAAACTGTTTTAAAAAACCTTCTTGGATGCTTAGTAATGAAATGGGTATCGAATGTGTGTTTTCGACATCTCGCTACAAAATGGGTGACCTGGTTTCCATTCATTGTTGTTATTTTTAAACGACAGGCGTTTTTGAAAGTTTTTTTTACCCGAAGACATAACCAGTTATAACCACCTGTTTCACAGAACAATCAGAGAGCTGACAGTAAACGAAGAGAACAACCTGAGAACCGGCAGCGAATGAAATGAGAATTCTGTGCGGAATAGCGTAAACGCTCTGTGTTCTGAAAACTGATTTGAATGAAGAAAAAAATATAATATTTTTCCTTCTTTCCATTCATTTCAAACATTTCGAATGTGGCGAGACAGGAAGAAGTCGATTTCCTTGATGCAGCGAACTGTATCGTCGTAAGACCGGGGGTTCACATAAAATGGTAAAATTCAATATAATAAAGAAATGCAATAACTACCTATTGTTCTAGCTAAATGCTGATATTGAACTTTAGGGGTAAAAATATCGGGACGGTTAATGCTGTTGTTGTACTAAACTAAGGGAATCCCCCATATAACTTGGCGAGCGGGAAACATGGCGGAAATATTCTTGTTAGAAACCCAGATTTATTTACAGAATCGATACAGAGATAGTCTTATATTTTTGGTTGTTATATTTCTTAGATTGTTCTAGGTTGTTCTTAGGTTGTTCTAGCTTGTTCTCAGGTTGTTCTAGCTTGTTCTCAGGTTGTTCTATGTTGTTCTAGGTTGTTCTAGGTTGTTCTAGATCGTTCCAGGTTGTTCTAGCTTGTTCTAGAGTGTTACCCTTTTTAGTATGTACGGAATTTTGCGTAGAGTTTCTTTTGTGTAAAATGTGTCTGCTTGAGGTTCTTTTAGGGTTCCACTTGTACTGTTTTACATATGGTAGACTGTGTTTCCTTCTAGTTCTTTTTCATCTGAGTTATTGTCGCTTGTGATGTTCTTTGCTGGCCTCTGTTGCACCCTCTGAATCAAATCTTTACTGTAGTTGTCAGATGAGGTAATCATTGCACACTTTTTTGTAATTTTCCTATTTCTTCTGCCACATTTTTTCTACTTTCAATTCTTATTGTATGGATTTCTTATTGTATTACTATCCTGCCAGCACATGATATAGTTGTGCGGAAATATTTGAAATTAAAATATCCATCACTCCCGCAGTTGTTTTTATTCTTCTTGCCCTGTTAAAAAGGAATGGTAAAAAGATGTGGAATTTTTAAGATATGCTATTCCGCACTCTTATTTTAGTCATTCCCCATAAATGGCAAAACAACCTCAAAGTTAAGCAAAGCATTGGTAGGTTTTCTTTAAAGTTTGGCTATTTCTAAAAGTCCTGTTGACCCCTCCCATTTTTTTCAGTGCTATGAAGAATCATATCTCAGCGGCGAAGGAAAGCGTGTTTAATATCTTTGCTAAGCACGAAGTGCCAATGTTTTTGAATATCTCCTATCTGGTCTGTTTTAGATGTTCCATTTCGTGGAAGTCTTTTTAGTATTGGCATCAAGGCATCCACCACTTGCGATACATGTAATATAACCAGCTCCTCAGAAGTTATAGCACCATCATCAAACTCTCTCTGCACCCTACAATACAATCTACCTTAGATAATTTCTTTGGAAGGGAGGAGTTGTCAGACACTAATGTATACTTCTGCCATGTTTGCAACGCTCAACAAACTGCTCTAGTTGAAAAAGAGGTGGTGCAGCGCAGTTCTCGTCTCATTTTGAAGCTAAAACGTTTTGCCACTGCAAGTGGACTTGTGTTAAAAATTACCTCCCGTATTGCTGCTTACCTTGGTACCATTTCCATACCTTTTACTGTAGATGGAGAAGTGAAATGTTGTACTTTTCTTTTCCCAAAGTTTAACAAAAGTTATTGGTTTTGGTGGACGGTGTCAATGAATGTGGCTGGTGTCTTGCAGGAGGCAGGGGATGCTTACTCAAGGGCCTGCACCAGATCCCAAGCATGAGTGAATTTCACCAATCCTCGTGTTTCCACATTCATAGGTGTTTGTTTCAGTACAGTTGAAATCCATTAACTTTCCAATTATCCCTGTAAAGGGGAGAATACAGAAGTTCTCCAGCAACTTCTTATTCTTTGGAGAGAAACCTCCTTTTTTTAATTAAACTTTCCGTCTTAAAAGACTAGTTTTATCTGCATTGCGATGTAGTTACTCCTATTCTCCTCATTTTTAATTAGGAGCTATTATCAACCATTGTGGCAAATAAAATAATGGTCACTACACAACCATAGGCTTCAACTCAATCCAGTGACAAGTGACTTGATGTAGTTTGCTGTTCCCTTCAGGTAAAACTCACTCGCTTTTACAGTTGCTTTTGAAGCGTACACAACTGTGCTATGTAGATATGGAAGGCCAGCCAAGTTCAAAGATTTGTCAGGATTGTACTGCTTAAACCCTATTTGCGTTCGCATTGGGTATAGTGTTTCATCAGGAGACATATATTGACTAGGTACTAAATGGTGAGAACAATTATCATTAAACGCAGCGAAACGATGAGATTCCCACCTTTTTCGCAGTTATGTTACCTCATCGAATCCAATATTGCTCAGCATAAATTTAAATCGATTCTGACTCATAACTGCAGAAAACATTGGTAAGCCCATTTCCTCCGAAAACAACACATTGGTATTATGGCCAGCAAGGTTTTATAACCCGCAGGTTTTATAACCCGCAAGGTTTTATAGCCCTCTAGAATAAAGTAAACCTATCAATGCTACAATTTCCGTAGTATCTGTTTCTTTTGGATAACAATATCTGTCACTATTTTGAATCTTAGCAGCATTTGCTACTTTATGTTTTCGTTAGTATTAGTTACTATTACTTTTAGTCAATACAAGGTCTGTGTCTGAGAGCTAAAATGCCTGCTTCCCGACAATGTTGCCCTTACAGGAAGTTAATAACAAAAACTGCAAAGGAAATAGACGGAGAAAAACAAGTAGGTAGAGTTACGCAACTTCAGGTGCAAGGGTACTGGAGTAAATGGAAGAACTACATCAAGCGATCTCTCCTGGAAATCCTTGTTGACAATGCAACCAAACTTAATGTCATTCTGCTTAAGTTCAACCTACGACGTTCTTCCTTCCCCAATTAATTTGAACCGTTGGCGGATATGCACTGAATCCTCTTGTTTTTTATGTGAAAAAAAATTGTGCACCACAGCTCACGTACTAGGTGCCTGCAAAACTGCTCTTGCGCAGGTCAAATTTACATTCCGCCACGATTCTGTTTTAAAAGAACTTGTGGAGTTGCTCACTACTTTTTGTAAGTCCATCACGTCACCTGTAAAACAGCTAAATAGCATTAAGTTTGTTAAAGCTGGGGTCCACACTCCTGGTAAAAAGTCTAAACTTACAGGTCTTTTACATCTTGCCTGCGATTGGATGATTTTGTCTGACTTAAAGGACGGATTTGTTTTCGCTGGGCATATTGCTTTAACATCACTCAGGCCAGATCTCGTTATCTATTCCAACAACAGGAAGCATGTGATTGTGATAGAGCTTACCTGTCCATGCGAGGAAAATATGGAAACTTGGCATTCCACTAAGATGTCCAAATACAATCCTCTGGTGAACATCGTCAAACAAAACGGTTGGCATATAGATCTTTTTGCCATCGAAGTAGATGCCAGAGGCTACTGCTCCCGATCTGTTTCTTGGTGTTTGAAAAGACTGGGATTGGATCGCAGGAAAACTTTTCAAGCTGCTCGACAACTCGGTGACGTGTGCATGAAATGTTCTTTCTGTATTTGGGTCGCTAGAAATACAAAGGTGTGGAATGAACACAGCCACATACCTATTTTAAGCAACTATTCTATACCGACTACTCTAATGCCGAAGGCCAAACAACCAACAGTCACTAAAAGCCCAATACACCTGTAAAAGCAGGCCCAGACCAACCTACCCACAGCAAAATCACGCAGGACTGATAAATAAAGGAAACACCTGTTACGCCAATTCCATCCTGCAAGCATTAACTGCAATTCCATCATTTTGGTTACATTGTGCTTCGGAATCTTCTCTTGTTTCTCCTCTATTGAAGTCTGTTATGCTGAGCATGTCCATGCTGTCCCAGTCTTCCACAGCTGTTGACCCTTACGCCTTCTTAAGAGCCTTGCAGCATGAGATGTCCAGCCTTAGAAAGACCCTATTCAACATCTATAACCAGCAGGACGTGCCAGAAATACTGCTTCATGTTTTGGGTGAGTTAACAGGCCCTTTAGTTATTGCAAATAATATCATCACCAACATTATAACCGCTACGACGTCATGCAATGCATGCTTCTTATCATCTAGCCGGGAGGACAGTATGCCTGTTGTGCAACTCCCTATCTCAAACAGCGTTTCAGGTTCAATTAATTGTTTTTTGCAGACCGAAAATTTGTCTGGAACTGACAGGTGGCTTTGTCTGCAGTGCTCTTCTTATTAAAACAGTACAAGCTGTTGCGATGTCGTTCGTTTTACAATGTTTCATTAAAATTGTTGTGTGCACACTATTTGTATTGTCCAGAGGGTTGCTTTTTCAATTACCTTGGTTGTTCAGACCATCCTTACAAAAGGGAGATCTTGCTTTGCACGGAGATCTTTAGAGGGTTTAACCTCTACCATTTAAAATAATAGAGGCATTAGACTAGTCAAATCACTACAGCTTGCTGTTTTGTTATCTCATAATCAATAATTTTAAATAAATCTATCTTTTTTTCAAGTTTTATATATTTAATCATTAAGATTCACTGTTAAACCAGAAACAAAAAGCCTCTTGGTCGAGGTGATACCTAAGCCTAGCAGAGCATTAGTACTATTTTAGTTCTTTATATGCTTAGTGATCAAGCTTAAAAAGTCTATAGTATGGGGACTGGAATTACCTGGCGGTATTCTTTATTGTTAGACAGTTTTACTAGGTTAGAATAATAGACATGGAACATATATAAGAAATATATAGAACATATATGGGAAATAATAATATAATATATACTATATATAGTTTATAAATAGTAAATAGTTTTAAATTAATTTATATTTTTTCAAGTTTGTGATTTTTCAAGCTCAATACACAAAGAAAGTCTTGTGTGGTTGCCATTATCGTCTAATTCAGTTGGCCAAGGTATAATTGGGGCCTTAATTACCTTGCCATCAAAAATAACATCTGCTTCTTAAACACCTTAAACTGGCCAAAAGATTTAGCAAGCACACGTCCTAAAAACTTTTCATCTTCATAAAGAACCAATACCCAATCATTAACACATTACCATCCTCAAAGCTCAGAGGATTCATGTCAATATCAACCAATACATTTCGTTTCCACTGATCACTCATTCTTTTGGAAACCCTCATTACTGTTTTGGATAGTCTCTTCACTTCCAACCTCACCTTCAATCTTATCACCACTTTCACGGTCACTATTGCTTACAAGCATTACCCTTAGTGATGAATTGTGCTTTTGTGTAATCCGTGTCTTTGAAAAGTTTTTTCCATATGATTATGTCATAATGATCAGCAGAGTATTATATTTCGTGAACTTTTAATTCCGAAGTTTTTCCAGCTTATGCTTTACGCGTCCTGTTTAATGGTCAATGTATTTTTTCAGACGGTTACAACCTCTATAATAATTAACCAGCCGTCATTAGACAGGTTATATCACAACAGCCAGCTGTTTTGTCTCTTCATCATTATCTGTGGAAGGGTATTCTTAACTATAACAACATCGGCATCCTGATACATCGATATTTGGTAAGATTTAATATTGGTACCACGTTATTGGCTGATCTTACAGAAACGGTGGGCATTGACTCTGCAGCAATAACTGCACTGTCAATAGTGCACATACAATACAAAATAGTGTGTCTAGGTATTTAAAAGTGATTTATTTTGGTGCTGCTAAGCAAAAAATAAAATTGTTTTTAGTCTGTCATATATGCATCACATGTTCTACAAGACCAATAAACTTCCTTACTTTGCTTTCTTTTGGTTTCTTTTAGCCATAAACACTATAAATTTCTTCTACGTGTGTTAAAAGATGGGTTTAGCGGCACCAGGAAAAAAACAACTTTATATTTGATTTTTTGTTTTTAGTTAACATATACTTCTGACCAACTACTAACTAAAATATTTAACTAACTAAACTTATTTTGGAGGTTTTGCAGTTTTTATTGAAAATCTCTATATTAATAGTATTTTGGCCTATTAATATTATTATTCCGAATATTTATACAGGATAAAGCCACTTCAGTGTTGAAAGGTATACATGTGGTCTGAAGGTATACATTAAGTATACGCCGGCTAGCCTGCCCAATTTCCCTCACATAGCATGGGTTGACCCGTAGCTGTGGTAAAGACATCTGCTAAACATGCCCGCGCTTTAGACCGAACAACGGACCTTGTGATTACGAAGCGAACGCCATAACCACAAGGCCACGCAGGATTTTTTCATTAAGCGGGAGTAGAGGCAAAAAAGAAGCAAAACCTTTTAAGGGTAGCAGTTATAATATTCGTTGTCTCAACATCAAAAGCAAAATTAAACTTTTAGCTTTGGCCATAGTACAAGCCTCAAATAAAGTGATTAAAGACTTTATTGCTAACGTTATCATTTTCCAAATTGCTCTTTCGAATTTAAAATTTTTACACCAAAAATGTGGCGCAGTTGCGCAGTGGTGCAGAGGCAGCTGGGTAAAAATAAATACAATATAGTGCATCATTGTTCTATTTTTTAAAGTTGCACACCTAATATTTTTACATACCTTTGTGAATTAATTTTGGTGACTTGTGGTTCTGTTAACTTTTCTTATTAAAAAGCGGGTTCAGAAGTCTCACAATCGTCATCTGTAAAATTAAATCTACACAATCCTATACTACAGCACCGTATTTTCTGCATTTATAACATTGGCATGTGCAACTAAAATGTTTTTCTAATAAAAAAGTGTTTTATAACAAAATTAAAAAATCTCTATAACATAAAATAACGCGAGAACTCCTTATTACTTGAAATTATTTGCGGTGCAATCTGTGCTTTTATCCATCGCGTCGCTTTTAGCGAGAACTACGTACTTGACGAATTTTTGCGTAAAATCATACATACATAACATCAATAAAACAAAGTAGCTTGTTTTCTTATGCATTGTGCAAACATAAAGACTTCGGGAAACTCACTGTCCACTAGTTATTATGTTGTTGACCTTTGATTTTATTGTCAACCACTTTCTTCGACGTAAAATTGAATACTTGCGAAGCGCAGCTTCAACCATTGTCTTTCCTGGTGCACTTTTATTAGTGATGTTATTTTTAAAATAAGTCATAATGGCGTCAGTTTCTTCCTGCGACCACAGGACTTTGATTGCTGTTTTTCTACCATCAACTGGTTTTTGTTTCTCTAAAGTAAAAGCGTTTAAAGTGGTCTAAATTATTTTGAATTGAAAATGGTGTGTTGGCTTTTTAATTCGTGGTTAAATAATTTACATATGTTTGATCGCTTTAATACTTAAGTACGAAAAGTAACTAAGGTTATATAAAAAATAGTCGTTAACCCCTGGAAAAATTACACAACGTAGCTACCAATTTAATCACAGGGAGACGTATGGCAAGCATTGATAATTGATTTTATTTTTGTTTTAGCTTGTTTCCTAAAGCTAAAAAGTGAATACCATGCTTAATTAGCAAGAAATATTGAAAATGGACACAGTTTTTTAAGTTTGCAGGCTGATTATAATTTATTCTGCTGTAACCAGTAACAATTTGATGTAATTAGAAGTATTACTTGCAGGAGGTTCGCCGTTATCTTCTTCATCTAAAATGAATACAAATTTACTAGCTATATAAATGTGCACATTTGAGTATTTAAGTTGCTAAAAATGTCAATTTAAGAATGTGACCTACCATTTCTACTTTTTTCAGTGACAGCAGTAGGTGCGCTTGGAGCTTCTGTCTCGTCAACTTCACTTAACGTATTTTCTAAAGAAAAGAAATAACTGATTTAAAAACTGAGACAGACCAGCAATAAAAAAACATATTTGACAATAAGTCGATTTGGAGGGTGTTTAAAAAAATATTTAAAATTTTTTTTTAAAAATTCCTGTGGGAAAATTTTCTTCAGGCAGAGCATTATCATTTATCTGTGCAAACAATTCATGTCATTAATTTTGCACCCAAAATAGTACCATATAATTCTGACGAGCAATTAAAAAAGATATTAATGTTCAAAGCCATGTTAACAACGTCATTCCCCTTATCGGTTCCACAACTATGAAGTGATCCAGCATTTGTGGACGTAGCCCCCATTAGGTAAACGTTAACTTCAAGAAGATAACTATCATACCATTCACGTTTGTTGCAGGATTTTCAAGTTCTTGTGATTCTATGTCTGATGCTTCTGTTCCTAAGAAGTAAGGAATATTTAGCCCTTTCATATACAATGTACAATGAGGTCCGCTCTATCCTACAATGATGATGCTAAAAAGCGGATAGATTTTTGTGACTGTGTTGGATTTACTAATGACAAACACGATGCTACAGGTAGGGTAGGGTTTGTGAAACCAGTACTGTGTCAGTAAAAAAATTTGATGTTAAATCCAGCTAAGCAATTTGAAGGAAAATGACTCTCTAACCTTATTAACTTAAGGCCTGATCAGAAAAATTGAGTTGATATTAAAAAGCGTTTATACTACGTTTTTTCTCTTAAAAACTTAACGAGATCCTTTTTCGTTTATTTTTAAAGTTCACTCCTTTATGCTTAGCCATTAGTAGAGTGGCAACTTTTGTCAACTTGATGGTGGACGCCTCCTGCCGATACCACGTCTTGTGAACATCTGCTGTGTGGCCAAGATGTTCAGTTACCCATTCTAATTCAGCAGGTGTCATGTCCAAAAGTTGCAGAACAGTAGCCATCTGTTTTCGGATTTTGGTGGAGGGTATGAGCTCTGGTTTTTTTAAGTGAGCCTTGGCTGCGATACTGTTGACCACATCCCATCCACTCACGTGATTTTCGGATTTTTTAAATACACAAGGAAACAAGTATTGGTTGGAATGACTTATTCCAACTTACGAACGTGCCTTACCAATACATTAATGCATGCCTGAACCTCCAGTGTAAATAATGTGGGTACTCTTTTCTTCCTTTTACCCTTTGAGTACACAACCTTAACCTCTCTACAAGAACTTTTTCTGTTGCATTTTCAAGATTGTCAATGTCCTCTTGACGCTCCCACTTATCTTTATTGAACCAGTGATCAAGTGTCAACTTTGTTGGTTCTCCTCCACGACGTTCATTGAACGTATGATTCGAACAAGTACTAATTTTTGCAAATAACTGTACTCATTACGAGTAATGAGAAAGTTATTAATTTCTTGTCGTTGTCTAATGCTCACCATTACTGTTTCAATTTCTGTAATTAAAAAGAGCCTTAATTTCTTGATGTCCTCTGTAAGGGGCGAGAGCTCTGGATATTTGTCCTTTTTAGTGGAAAAGGTAGCTTGGGCATGGTTGGCATAAATATGCCATTCCTCAGAGTGCAACTCAAGAAATCTCTAGCATCTTGACCATCTATCTCGCTGTCTCTCGTTTTTATACCAACTGCTCTATTTGCTGAAGCAAGGGCACTTAGCGATCGACCAACCCGCAAAAGTAGACTAGGGATCCCAAATGCGTCGATACCACCATGTTTGGCCATTTCTATAACAGTTGTAATAATGTTATCCCAATATTGTGGGTTGATCATGTTACTGACAGACAATGAAGCAACCTTATGTTTTGCTCTAAAAGCTTAGACTAACCTTGCCACACTCCTTACTTTATTCGAAATTTCTGTGAATTTTTCTCTTCCGCCTTTTTCATACATGGTATAGGCATACAGCATCAGCAAGTCGTCATTCTTGATAATGTTTGTTATTTCGTCCTCTGCCATTCTGGAAATTATTTCGCCAGACAACTCTCAATATTTATCATCTGACGCCAATACACT
>JASGCC010003870.1:0-22122 GCA_030067915.1 Hydractinia echinata | reverse complement strand
TCTATTCCTCCAAAGCTAAATGACTACGACGTCCCAAGTCGTTTTCCATTGCGTCATAGCCTTACACACCGTCAACTACATGTACAGGCCTCTAAAGGCTGTTATATGGCCTTTTGTCGCCTAACAAAGGCCTTACACGTAAATCACGTGGTTCCACGTGCCTGCGCAGATTACCATCGGTCATCTCTCTCTTTTTTCGATGGTACTCTGCGCAGTCACGTGGAAGGACGTGTTTTACGTGTAAGGCCTTTATTAGGCGGCAAAAGGCCATATAACAGCCTTAAGAGGCCTGTTTACGTAGTTGACGGTGTTGTAAGGCTATGGCGCAAAAGAAAACGACCTGGAACGTCGTAGTGCATTGAGTGTGGAAGAAATAGACCGATGATAACATGCGCAGGCACGTGGAATCACGCGATTTACGTGTAAGGCCTTTATTAGGCGGCAAAAGGCCATATAACAGCCTTAAGAGGCCTGTACACTTAGTTGACGGTGTTGTAAGGCCATGGCGCGCTGGAAAACGACTTGGGACGTCGTACTCCATTGAGAGTGGAAGGAATAGAACCATGGTAACCTGCGCAGGCACGTGGAACCACGTGATTACGTGTAAGGCCTTTATTAGGCGGCAAAAGGCCATATAACAGGGCTTTAGAGGTCTGTACACGTGGTTGACGGTGTTGTAAAGGATATGGCGCAATGGAAAACGTCTTGGGACGTCGTAGTCTATTTAGTGTGGAAGGATAGACCGATGGTAACCTGCGCAGGCACGTGGAACCACGTGATTTACGTGTAAGGCCTTTATTAGGCGGCAAAATGCCATATAACAGCCTTTAGAGGGCCATATTACAGGTTGCGCAGGCCTGTTCATGCAGTTAGGAGTGCTAAAAGGGCCTGCCGCCAATGCAATCGTCTTCGCACATTGTATTCCATTGAGACTGGAAGGACTAGAGCTATGCGCACCTGTCTGGGCGCGTGGAACCACGTAATTTACGTGTAACGCCTTTATTAGGCTGCAAAAGGCCAATATTACTGCTTTTGCAGCCCTGTGCATGTAGTTAGGAGTGTTAATAGGGCCGGGGCGCCAAGGCAAGTATCTTAGGAAGAAATAGACCGATGATGATAGCACATGGAACCACATGATTTACGTGTAAGGCCTTCATTAGGCGGCAAAAGGCCATATAACAGTCTTTAGAGGCATGTACACGTAGTTGACGGTATTGTAAGGCCATTGGCGCAATAGAAAACGACTTGGAACGTCGTAGTGCATTGAGTGTGGAAGAAATGGACCCGATGGTAACCTGCGCAGGCACGTGGAATCACGCGATTTACGTGTAAGGCCTTTATTAGGCGGCAAAAGGCCATATAACAGCCCTTAGAGGCCTGTACATGTGGTTGACGGTGTTGTAAGGCTATGACGCAATGGAAAACGAGTTGGAACGCCGTAGTCCATTGAGTGTGGAAGGAAATAGACCGATGGTAACCTGCACTAGCACATGGAACCACGTGATTTACGTGTAAGGTCTTCAATTAGGCGGCAAAAGGCCATATAACAGTCTTTAGAGGCCTGTACACGTAGTTGACGGTGTTGTAAAGGCCATGGCGCGCTGGAAAAACGACTTGGGACGTCGTACTCCATTGAGAGTGGAAGGAATAGAACGCATGGTAACCTGCGCAGGCACGTGGAACAACGTGATTTACGTGTAAGGCCTTATTAGGCGGCAAAAGGCCATATAAATGACTTTATGTATGTATGTATGTTTGTATTCTTTATTTTAAGTTGGTTACAATGGGTAGCCTAGACTAATAAAAACCAACTAACCTAGTCACCAGGCGATCCAGCTTTATTGCTTTCTTGTAAAGAAAGGCGAGAGAACCTGTGAACGAGGTTATAGTTAAATATTTATTTACAATTTTATTTTAATTTATAAAACAAATTAAACAACTACAATGGATAATTCCTTGTGACACAAAGTTGCTTTTTAAATTCTTCGACGCGTTTGGCATAATTTACATTTTGCGGCAATTTATTCCATAGCCAACAACCTCTGTATAAAACAGAGTTTGTACCAAAATAGGTCGATTTGGCAGGAGGGAGAGCTAACGTTCGTCCCGTTCTAAGTTCATAGTTTAAGGGTTTCGAGTCAAGATTAAAGTATGACCACATGAACTCAGGGTTCAGGTGCATTATTGACTTAAAAATTTCAATCGCTAGTGTTCGTAAATGTAGCTGGTGGATAGATATTTCGTTAAATGTGGCAAGTAAATCACCATATGATAAGTCAATGTTGTAAACTACTTTTAGTGTCCTACGATGAATTTTCTCAATTTTTTTATAAGGCGTTTTTCTACAAAACATCCAGATTATCGGAGCATAACTGAATTGACTTTTGATGAATGCAGAGGCTAAGACTTTAGCCTTATTCAGTGTTAAATATTGTCTTAATCTACGGAGAGCATGGAGTTTATAGTTAGCCGTAGAGCATATATTTTGAATATGGTCATTAAATAGTAACTTATTGTCAATAGTAATTCCTAACAACACCACACTATTTGTCTCTTTGATGGAAATTTGATCTATCTGTAATGTTATCGGCTGCCTCACTTTTTTGCTTAAAATCATAAATTGAAATTTTTCAGGATTTGCTTTAAGTGAGTTAATTTTAAACCACTCCAGTAAATTTTTTGTATCGTGAAGCAGGCGGTTAATTACAACGGATAAAATTACATCGCAAGAATAAAGGAGTTGTCATCAGCGAAGTTACATATATCAGTTTTTTCGACGAAAAAGAAAAGGTCGTTAATGTAGATTAAAAAGAGCAGGGGACCATATATAGACCCTTGTGGTACTCCGCGAAGTATTTGAAACCAATCACTCAAGAAGCACCGATTTTTACTCTCTGTTTGCGAGAGGATAAATAATCAAGTATAAGTTGAAGGCTACTTTTACTTAGACCATAAGCTTCAAGTTTAGCTATGATTAAATCATGGGATAAGCAGTCGTAAGCTTTAGACAAATCCATTAGTATTGTCCCCACAAAGCCTCCATTATCTAAATTCATGATGCCAAGCTTGTAATAATTTAAAGAGAGCGTGTTGTGTCGAATGCGCTTTCCTAAAACCACATAGAAGGTTGTTTAGTAAGGGTTCAATATATTTGATAGTTGTTTGTATAAAAGTTTTTCATAGACCTTCGACAGAAGAGGTAAAATACTAATTAGTCGATAATTCGATTTACTGTCTTGTCACCCTTTTTGAATATGGGAATTATATTTGCCTCTTTCAGGCAATTTGGAAAGCGACTATTTTTTATATCCTCGTTTATACAATCACGCAGTCTTCCAAAGCATTGACCAGACTCTTTCAGAATTTTTTTTTAGAGGCCTGTACACGTAGTTGACGGTGTTGTAAGGCTATGGCGCAATGGAAAACGACTTGGCACGCCGTAGTCCATTGAGTTTGGAAGGAATAGACCGATGGTAACCTGCGCAGGCACGTGGAACCACGTGATTTACGTGTAAGGCCTTTATTAGGCGGCAAAAGGCCATATAACAGCCTTTAGAGGCCTGTACACGTGGTTGACGGTGTTGTAAGGATATGGCGCAATGGAAAACGTCTTGGGACGTCGTAGTCCATTTAGTGTGGAAGGAATAGACCGATGGTAACCTGCGCAGGCACGTGGAAGCACGTGGTTTAGGTGTAAGGCCTTTATTAGGCGGCGAAAGGCCATATAACAGCCTTTAGATTGCAGATTACAGGTTGTGCAGGCCTGTTCATGCAGTTAGGAGTGCTAAAAGGGCCTGCCGCCAATGCAATCGTCTTCGCACATTGTATTCCATTGAGACTGGAAGGACTAGAGCTATGCGCACCTGTCTAGGCACGTGGAACCACGTGATTTACGTGTAAGGCCTTTATTAGGCGGCAAAAGGCCATATAACAGCCTTTAGAGGCTTGTACACGTAGTTGACGATGTTGTAAGGCCATGGCGCGATGGAAAACGACTTGGGACGTCGTAGTCCATTGAGTGTGGAAGGAATAGACCGATGGTAACCTGCGCAGGCACGTGGAACCACGTGATTTACGTGTAAGGCCTTTATTAGGCGGCAAAAGGCCATATAACAGCATTTAGAGGCCTGTACACGTGGTTGACGGTGTTGTAAGGCTATGGCGCAGTGGAAAACGACTTGGGACGTCGTAGTCCATTTAGTGTGGAAGGAATAGACCGATGGTAACCTGCGCAGTCACGTGGAACCACGTGATTTACGTGTAAGGCCTTTATTAGGCGGCAAAAGGCCATATAACAGCATTTAGAGGCCTGTACACGTAGTTGACGGTGTTGTAAGGCTATGGCGCAATGGAAAACGACTTGGGACGTCGTAGTCCATTGAGTGTGGAAGGAATAGACCGATGGTAACCTGCGCAGGCACGTGGAAGCACGTGATTTACGTGTAAGGCCTTTATTAGGCGGCAAAAGGCCATATAACAGCCTTTAGAGGCCTGTACACGTAGTTGACGGTGTTGTAAGGCTATGGCGCAATGGAAAACGACTTGGGACGTCGTAGTCCATTGAGTGTGGAAGGAATAGACCGATGGTAACCTGCGCAGTCACGTGGAACCACGTGATTTACGTGTAAGGCCTTTATTAGGCGGCAAAAGGCCATATAACAGCATTTAGAGGCCTGTACACGTAGTTGACGGTGTTGTAAGGCTATGGCGCAATGGAAAACGACTTGGGACGTCGTAGTCCATTGAGTGTGGAAGGAATAGACCGATGGTAACCTGCGCAGGCACGTGGAAGCACGTGATTTACGTGTAAGGCCTTTATTAGGCGGCAAAAGGCCATATAACAGCCTTTAGAGGCCTGTACACGTAGTTGACGGTGTTGTAAGGCTATGGCGCAATGGAAAACGACTTGGGACGTCGTAGTCCATTGAGTGTGGAAGGAATAGACCGATGGTAACCTGCGCAGGCACGTGGAACCACGTGATTTACGTGTAAGGCCTTTATTAGGCGGCAAAAGGCCATATAACAGCCTTTAGAGGCCTGTACACGTGGTTGACGGTGTTGTAAGGCTATGGCGCAATGGAAAACGACTTGGGACGTCGTAGTCCATTGAGTGTGGAAGGAATAGACCGATGGTAACCTGCGCAGGCACGTGGAACCACGTGATTTACGTGTAAGGCCTTTATTAGGCGGCAAAAGGCCATATAACAGCATTTAGAGGCCTGTACACGTAGTTGACGGTGTTGTAAGGCTATGGCGCAATGGAAAACGACTTGGGACGTCGTAGTCCATTGAGTGTGGAAGGAATAGACCGATGGTAACCTGCGCAGGCACGTGGAACCACGTGATTTACGTGTAAGGCCTTTATTAGGCGGCAAAAGGCCATATAACAGCCTTTAGAGGCCTGTACACGTAGTTGACGGTGTTGTAAGGCTATGGCGCAATGGAAAACGACTTGGGACGTCGTAGTCCATTGAGTGTGGAAGGAATAGACCGATGGTAACCTGCGCAGGCACGTGGAACCACGTGATTTACGTGTAAGGCCTTTATTAGGCGGCAAAAGGCCATATAACAGCCTTTAGAGGCCTGTACACGTAGTTGACGGTGTTGTAAGGCTATGGCGCAATGGAAAACGACTTGGGACGTCGTAGTCCATTGAGTGTGGAAGGAATAGACCGATGGTAACCTGCGCAGGCACGTGGAACCACGTGATTTACGTGTAAGGCCTTTATTAGGCGGCAAAAGGCCATATAACAGCATTTAGAGGCCTGTACACGTAGTTGACGGTGTTGTAAGGCTATGGCGCAATGGAAAACGACTTGGGACGTCGTAGTCCATTGAGTGTGGAAGGAATAGACCGATGGTAACCTGCGCAGGCACGTGGAACCACGTGATTTACGTGTAAGGCCTTTATTAGGCGGCAAAAGGCCATATAACAGCATTTAGAGGCCTGTACACGTAGTTGACGGTGTTGTAAGGCTATGGCGCAATGGAAAACGACTTGGGACGTCGTAGTCCATTGAGTGTGGAAGGAATAGACCGATGGTAACCTGCGCAGGCACGTGGAACCACGTGATTTACGTGTAAGGCCTTTATTAGGCGGCAAAAGGCCATATAACAGCCTTTAGAGGCCTGTACACGTAGTTGACGGTGTTGTAAGGCTATGGCGCAATGGAAAACGACTTGGGACGTCGTAGTCCATTGAGTGTGGAAGGAATAGACCGATGGTAACCTGCGCAGGCACGTGGAACCACGTGATTTACGTGTAAGGCCTTTATTAGGCGGCAAAAGGCCATATAACAGCCTTTAGAGGCCTGTACACGTAGTTGACGGTGTTGTAAGGCTATGGCGCAATGGAAAACGACTTGGGACGTCGTAGTCCATTGAGTGTGGAAGGAATAGACCGATGGTAACCTGCGCAGGCACGTGGAACCACGTGATTTACGTGTAAGGCCTTTATTAGGCGGCAAAAGGCCATATAACAGCATTTAGAGGCCTGTACACGTAGTTGACGGTGTTGTAAGGCTATGGCGCAATGGAAAACGACTTGGGACGTCGTAGTCCATTGAGTGTGGAAGGAATAGACCGATGGTAACCTGCGCAGGCACGTGGAACCACGTGATTTACGTGTAAGGCCTTTATTAGGCGGCAAAAGGCCATATAACAGCCTTTAGAGGCCTGTACACGTAGTTGACGGTGTTGTAAGGCTATGGCGCAATGGAAAACGACTTGGGACGTCGTAGTCCATTGAGTGTGGAAGGAATAGACCGATGGTAACCTGCGCAGGCACGTGGAACCACGTGATTTACGTGTAAGGCCTTTATTAGGCGGCAAAAGGCCATATAACAGCCTTTAGAGGCCTGTACACGTAGTTGACGGTGTTGTAAGGCTATGGCGCAATGGAAAACGACTTGGGACGTCGTAGTCCATTGAGTGTGGAAGGAATAGACCGATGGTAACCTGCGCAGGCACGTGGAACACGTGATTTACGTGTAAGGCCTTTATTAGGCGGCAAAAGGCCATATAACAGCCTTTAGAGGCCTGTACACGTAGTTGACGGTGTTGTAAGGCTATGGCGCAATGGAAAACGACTTGGGACGTCGTAGTCCATTGAGTGTGGAAGGAATAGACCGATGGTAACCTGCGCAGGCACGTGGAACCACGTGATTTACGTGTAAGGCCTTTATTAGGCGGCAAAAGGCCATATAACAGCATTTAGAGGCCTGTACACGTAGTTGACGGTGTTGTAAGGCTATGGCGCAATGGAAAACGACTTGGGACGTCGTAGTCCATTGAGTGTGGAAGGAATAGACCGATGGTAACCTGCGCAGGCACGTGGAACCACGTGATTTACGTGTAAGGCCTTTATTAGGCGGCAAAAGGCCATATAACAGCCTTTAGAGGCCTGTACACGTAGTTGCGGTGTTGTAAGGCTATGGCGCAATGGAAAACGACTTGGGACGTCGTAGTCCATTGAGTGTGGAAGGAATAGACCGATGGTAACCTGCGCAGTCACGTGGAACCACGTGATTTACGTGTAAGGCCTTTATTAGGCGGCAAAAGGCCATATAACAGCATTTAGAGGCCTGTACACGTAGTTGACGGTGTTGTAAGGCTATGGCGCAATGGAAAACGACTTGGGACGTCGTAGTCCATTGAGTGTGGAAGGAATAGACCGATGGTAACCTGCGCAGGCACGTGGAACCACGTGATTTACGTGTAAGGCCTTTATTAGGCGGCAAAAGGCCATATAACAGCATTTAGAGGCCTGTACACGTAGTTGACGGTGTTGTAAGGCTATGGCGCAATGGAAAACGACTTGGGACGTCGTAGTCCATTGAGTGTGGAAGGAATAGACCGATGGTAACCTGCGCAGGCACGTGGAACCACGTGATTTACGTGTAAGGCCTTTATTAGGCGGCAAAAGGCCATATAACAGCATTTAGAGGCCTGTACACGTAGTTGACGGTGTTGTAAGGCTATGGCGCAATGGAAAACGACTTGGGACGTCGTAGTCCATTGAGTGTGGAAGGAATAGACCGATGGTAACCTGCGCAGGCACGTGGAACCACGTGATTTACGTGTAAGGCCTTTATTAGGCGGCAAAAGGCCATATAACAGCCTTTAGAGGCCTGTACACGTAGTTGACGGTGTTGTAAGGCTATGGCGCAATGGAAAACGACTTGGGACGTCGTAGTCCATTGAGTGTGGAAGGAATAGACCGATGGTAACCTGCGCAGGCACGTGGAACCACGTGATTTACGTGTAAGGCCTTTATTAGGCGGCAAAAGGCCATATAACAGCCTTTAGAGGCCTGTACACGTAGTTGACGGTGTTGTAAGGCTATGGCGCAATGGAAAACGACTTGGGACGTCGTAGTCCATTGAGTGTGGAAGGAATAGACCGATGGTAACCTGCGCAGGCACGTGGAACCACGTGATTTACGTGTAAGGCCTTTATTAGGCGGCAAAAGGCCATATAACAGCCTTTAGAGGCCTGTACACGTAGTTGACGGTGTTGTAAGGCTATGGCGCAATGGAAAACGACTTGGGACGTCGTAGTCCATTGAGTGTGGAAGGAATAGACCGATGGTAACCTGCGCAGGCACGTGGAACCACGTGATTTACGTGTAAGGCCTTTATTAGGCGGCAAAAGGCCATATAACAGCATTTAGAGGCCTGTACACGTAGTTGACGGTGTTGTAAGGCTATGGCGCAATGGAAAACGACTTGGGACGTCGTAGTCCATTGAGTGTGGAAGGAATAGACCGATGGTAACCTGCGCAGGCACGTGGAACCACGTGATTTACGTGTAAGGCCTTTATTAGGCGGCAAAAGGCCATATAACAGCATTTAGAGGCCTGTACACGTAGTTGACGGTGTTGTAAGGCTATGGCGCAATGGAAAACGACTTGGGACGTCGTAGTCCATTGAGTGTGGAAGGAATAGACCGATGGTAACCTGCGCAGGCACGTGGAACCACGTGATTTACGTGTAAGGCCTTTATTAGGCGGCAAAAGGCCATATAACAGCATTTAGAGGCCTGTACACGTAGTTGACGGTGTTGTAAGGCTATGGCGCAATGGAAAACGACTTGGGACGTCGTAGTCCATTGAGTGTGGAAGGAATAGACCGATGGTAACCTGCGCAGGCACGTGGAACCACGTGATTTACGTGTAAGGCCTTTATTAGGCGGCAAAAGGCCATATAACAGCCTTTAGAGGCCTGTACACGTAGTTGACGGTGTTGTAAGGCTATGGCGCAATGGAAAACGACTTGGGACGTCGTAGTCCATTGAGTGTGGAAGGAATAGACCGATGGTAACCTGCGCAGGCACGTGGAACCACGTGATTTACGTGTAAGGCCTTTATTAGGCGGCAAAAGGCCATATAACAGCATTTAGAGGCCTGTACACGTGGTTGACGGTGTTGTAAGGCTATGGCGCAATGGAAAACGACTTGGGACGTCGTAGTCCATTGAGTGTGGAAGGAATAGACCGATGGTAACCTGCGCAGTCACGTGGAACCACGTGATTTACGTGTAAGGCCTTTATTAGGCGGCAAAAGGCCATATAACAGCATTTAGAGGCCTGTACACGTAGTTGACGGTGTTGTAAGGCTATGGCGCAATGGAAAACGACTTGGGACGTCGTAGTCCATTGAGTGTGGAAGGAATAGACCGATGGTAACCTGCGCAGGCACGTGGAACCACGTGATTTACGTGTAAGGCCTTTATTAGGCGGCAAAAGGCCATATAACAGCCTTTAGAGGCCTGTACACGTGGTTGACGGTGTTGTAAGGCTATGGCGCAATGGAAAACGACTTGGGACGTCGTAGTCCATTGAGTGTGGAAGGAATAGACCGATGGTAACCTGCGCAGTCACGTGGAACCACGTGATTTACGTGTAAGGCCTTTATTAGGCGGCAAAAGGCCATATAACAGCATTTAGAGGCCTGTACACGTAGTTGACGGTGTTGTAAGGCTATGGCGCAATGGAAAACGACTTGGGACGTCGTAGTCCATTGAGTGTGGAAGGAATAGACCGATGGTAACCTGCGCAGGCACGTGGAACCACGTGATTTACGTGTAAGGCCTTTATTAGGCGGCAAAAGGCCATATAACAGCCTTTAGAGGCCTGTACACGTAGTTGACGGTGTTGTAAGGCTATGGCGCAATGGAAAACGACTTGGGACGTCGTAGTCCATTGAGTGTGGAAGGAATAGACCGATGGTAACCTGCGCAGGCACGTGGAACCACGTGATTTACGTGTAAGGCCTTTATTAGGCGGCAAAAGGCCATATAACAGCATTTAGAGGCCTGTACACGTAGTTGACGGTGTTGTAAGGCTATGGCGCAATGGAAAACGACTTGGGACGTCGTAGTCCATTGAGTGTGGAAGGAATAGACCGATGGTAACCTGCGCAGGCACGTGGAACCACGTGATTTACGTGTAAGGCCTTTATTAGGCGGCAAAAGGCCATATAACAGCATTTAGAGGCCTGTACACGTAGTTGACGGTGTTGTAAGGCTATGGCGCAATGGAAAACGACTTGGGACGTCGTAGTCCATTGAGTGTGGAAGGAATAGACCGATGGTAACCTGCGCAGGCACGTGGAACCACGTGATTTACGTGTAAGGCCTTTATTAGGCGGCAAAAGGCCATATAACAGCATTTAGAGGCCTGTACACGTAGTTGACGGTGTTGTAAGGCTATGGCGCAATGGAAAACGACTTGGGACGTCGTAGTCCATTGAGTGTGGAAGGAATAGACCGATGGTAACCTGCGCAGGCACGTGGAACCACGTGATTTACGTGTAAGGCCTTTATTAGGCGGCAAAAGGCCATATAACAGCATTTAGAGGCCTGTACACGTAGTTGACGGTGTTGTAAGGCTATGGCGCAATGGAAAACGACTTGGGACGTCGTAGTCCATTGAGTGTGGAAGGAATAGACCGATGGTAACCTGCGCAGGCACGTGGAACCACGTGATTTACGTGTAAGGCCTTTATTAGGCGGCAAAAGGCCATATAACAGCATTTAGAGGCCTGTACACGTAGTTGACGGTGTTGTAAGGCTATGGCGCAATGGAAAACGACTTGGGACGTCGTAGTCCATTGAGTGTGGAAGGAATAGACCGATGGTAACCTGCGCAGGCACGTGGAACCACGTGATTTACGTGTAAGGCCTTTATTAGGCGGCAAAAGGCCATATAACAGCATTTAGAGGCCTGTACACGTAGTTGACGGTGTTGTAAGGCTATGGCGCAATGGAAAACGACTTGGGACGTCGTAGTCCATTGAGTGTGGAAGGAATAGACCGATGGTAACCTGCGCAGGCACGTGGAAGCACGTGATTTACGTGTAAGGCCTTTATTAGGCGGCAAAAGGCCATATAACAGCATTTAGAGGCCTGTACACGTAGTTGACGGTGTTGTAAGGCTATGGCGCAATGGAAAACGACTTGGGACGTCGTAGTCCATTGAGTGTGGAAGGAATAGACCGATGGTAACCTGCGCAGGCACGTGGAACCACGTGATTTACGTGTAAGGCCTTTATTAGGCGGCAAAAGGCCATATAACAGCATTTAGAGGCCTGTACACGTAGTTGACGGTGTTGTAAGGCTATGGCGCAATGGAAAACGACTTGGGACGTCGTAGTCCATTGAGTGTGGAAGGAATAGACCGATGGTAACCTGCGCAGGCACGTGGAAGCACGTGATTTACGTGTAAGGCCTTTATTAGGCGGCAAAAGGCCATATAACAGCCTTTAGAGGCCTGTACACGTGGTTGACGGTGTTGTAAGGCTATGGCGCAATGGAAAACGACTTGGGACGTCGTAGTCCATTGAGTGTGGAAGGAATAGACCGATGGTAACCTGCGCAGGCACGTGGAACCACGTGATTTACGTGTAAGGCCTTTATTAGGCGGCAAAAGGCCATATAACAGCCTTTAGAGGCCTGTACACGTAGTTGACGGTGTTGTAAGGCTATGGCGCAATGGAAAACGACTTGGGACGTCGTAGTCCATTGAGTGTGGAAGGAATAGACCGATGGTAACCTGCGCAGGCACGTGGAACCACGTGATTTACGTGTAAGGCCTTTATTAGGCGGCAAAAGGCCATATAACAGCCTTTAGAGGCCTGTACACGTAGTTGACGGTGTTGTAAGGCTATGGCGCAATGGAAAACGACTTGGGACGTCGTAGTCCATTGAGTGTGGAAGGAATAGACCGATGGTAACCTGCGCAGGCACGTGGAACCACGTGATTTACGTGTAAGGCCTTTATTAGGCGGCAAAAGGCCATATAACAGCATTTAGAGGCCTGTACACGTAGTTGACGGTGTTGTAAGGCTATGGCGCAATGGAAAACGACTTGGGACGTCGTAGTCCATTGAGTGTGGAAGGAATAGACCGATGGTAACCTGCGCAGGCACGTGGAACCACGTGATTTACGTGTAAGGCCTTTATTAGGCGGCAAAAGGCCATATAACAGCCTTTAGAGGCCTGTACACGTAGTTGACGGTGTTGTAAGGCTATGGCGCAATGGAAAACGACTTGGGACGTCGTAGTCCATTGAGTGTGGAAGGAATAGACCGATGGTAACCTGCGCAGGCACGTGGAACCACGTGATTTACGTGTAAGGCCTTTATTAGGCGGCAAAAGGCCATATAACAGCCTTTAGAGGCCTGTACACGTAGTTGACGGTGTTGTAAGGCTATGGCGCAATGGAAAACGACTTGGGACGTCGTAGTCCATTGAGTGTGGAAGGAATAGACCGATGGTAACCTGCGCAGGCACGTGGAACCACGTGATTTACGTGTAAGGCCTTTATTAGGCGGCAAAAGGCCATATAACAGCCTTTAGAGGCCTGTACACGTAGTTGACGGTGTTGTAAGGCTATGGCGCAATGGAAAACGACTTGGGACGTCGTAGTCCATTGAGTGTGGAAGGAATAGACCGATGGTAACCTGCGCAGGCACGTGGAACCACGTGATTTACGTGTAAGGCCTTTATTAGGCGGCAAAAGGCCATATAACAGCCTTTAGAGGCCTGTACACGTAGTTGACGGTGTTGTAAGGCTATGGCGCAATGGAAAACGACTTGGGACGTCGTAGTCCATTGAGTGTGGAAGGAATAGACCGATGGTAACCTGCGCAGGCACGTGGAACCACGTGATTTACGTGTAAGGCCTTTATTAGGCGGCAAAAGGCCATATAACAGCATTTAGAGGCCTGTACACGTAGTTGACGGTGTTGTAAGGCTATGGCGCAATGGAAAACGACTTGGGACGTCGTAGTCCATTGAGTGTGGAAGGAATAGACCGATGGTAACCTGCGCAGGCACGTGGAACCACGTGATTTACGTGTAAGGCCTTTATTAGGCGGCAAAAGGCCATATAACAGCATTTAGAGGCCTGTACACGTAGTTGACGGTGTTGTAAGGCTATGGCGCAATGGAAAACGACTTGGGACGTCGTAGTCCATTGAGTGTGGAAGGAATAGACCGATGGTAACCTGCGCAGGCACGTGGAACCACGTGATTTACGTGTAAGGCCTTTATTAGGCGGCAAAAGGCCATATAACAGCATTTAGAGGCCTGTACACGTAGTTGACGGTGTTGTAAGGCTATGGCGCAATGGAAAACGACTTGGGACGTCGTAGTCCATTGAGTGTGGAAGGAATAGACCGATGGTAACCTGCGCAGGCACGTGGAACCACGTGATTTACGTGTAAGGCCTTTATTAGGCGGCAAAAGGCCATATAACAGCATTTAGAGGCCTGTACACGTAGTTGACGGTGTTGTAAGGCTATGGCGCAATGGAAAACGACTTGGGACGTCGTAGTCCATTGAGTGTGGAAGGAATAGACCGATGGTAACCTGCGCAGGCACGTGGAACCACGTGATTTACGTGTAAGGCCTTTATTAGGCGGCAAAAGGCCATATAACAGCCTTTAGAGGCCTGTACACGTAGTTGACGGTGTTGTAAGGCTATGGCGCAATGGAAAACGACTTGGGACGTCGTAGTCCATTGAGTGTGGAAGGAATAGACCGATGGTAACCTGCGCAGGCACGTGGAACCACGTGATTTACGTGTAAGGCCTTTATTAGGCGGCAAAAGGCCATATAACAGCATTTAGAGGCCTGTACACGTAGTTGACGGTGTTGTAAGGCTATGGCGCAATGGAAAACGACTTGGGACGTCGTAGTCCATTGAGTGTGGAAGGAATAGACCGATGGTAACCTGCGCAGGCACGTGGAACCACGTGATTTACGTGTAAGGCCTTTATTAGGCGGCAAAAGGCCATATAACAGCATTTAGAGGCCTGTACACGTAGTTGACGGTGTTGTAAGGCTATGGCGCAATGGAAAACGACTTGGGACGTCGTAGTCCATTGAGTGTGGAAGGAATAGACCGATGGTAACCTGCGCAGGCACGTGGAACCACGTGATTTACGTGTAAGGCCTTTATTAGGCGGCAAAAGGCCATATAACAGCATTTAGAGGCCTGTACACGTAGTTGACGGTGTTGTAAGGCTATGGCGCAATGGAAAACGACTTGGGACGTCGTAGTCCATTGAGTGTGGAAGGAATAGACCGATGGTAACCTGCGCAGGCACGTGGAACCACGTGATTTACGTGTAAGGCCTTTATTAGGCGGCAAAAGGCCATATAACAGCATTTAGAGGCCTGTACACGTAGTTGACGGTGTTGTAAGGCTATGGCGCAATGGAAAACGACTTGGGACGTCGTAGTCCATTGAGTGTGGAAGGAATAGACCGATGGTAACCTGCGCAGGCACGTGGAACCACGTGATTTACGTGTAAGGCCTTTATTAGGCGGCAAAAGGCCATATAACAGCATTTAGAGGCCTGTACACGTAGTTGACGGTGTTGTAAGGCTATGGCGCAATGGAAAACGACTTGGGACGTCGTAGTCCATTGAGTGTGGAAGGAATAGACCGATGGTAACCTGCGCAGGCACGTGGAACCACGTGATTTACGTGTAAGGCCTTTATTAGGCGGCAAAAGGCCATATAACAGCCTTTAGAGGCCTGTACACGTAGTTGACGGTGTTGTAAGGCTATGGCGCAATGGAAAACGACTTGGGACGTCGTAGTCCATTGAGTGTGGAAGGAATAGACCGATGGTAACCTGCGCAGGCACGTGGAACCACGTGATTTACGTGTAAGGCCTTTATTAGGCGGCAAAAGGCCATATAACAGCATTTAGAGGCCTGTACACGTAGTTGACGGTGTTGTAAGGCTATGGCGCAATGGAAAACGACTTGGGACGTCGTAGTCCATTGAGTGTGGAAGGAATAGACCGATGGTAACCTGCGCAGGCACGTGGAACCACGTGATTTACGTGTAAGGCCTTTATTAGGCGGCAAAAGGCCATATAACAGCCTTTAGAGGCCTGTACACGTAGTTGACGGTGTTGTAAGGCTATGGCGCAATGGAAAACGACTTGGGACGTCGTAGTCCATTGAGTGTGGAAGGAATAGACCGATGGTAACCTGCGCAGGCACGTGGAACCACGTGATTTACGTGTAAGGCCTTTATTAGGCGGCAAAAGGCCATATAACAGCCTTTAGAGGCCTGTACACGTAGTTGACGGTGTTGTAAGGCTATGGCGCAATGGAAAACGACTTGGGACGTCGTAGTCCATTGAGTGTGGAAGGAATAGACCGATGGTAACCTGCGCAGGCACGTGGAACCACGTGATTTACGTGTAAGGCCTTTATTAGGCGGCAAAAGGCCATATAACAGCCTTTAGAGGCCTGTACACGTAGTTGACGGTGTTGTAAGGCTATGGCGCAATGGAAAACGACTTGGGACGTCGTAGTCCATTGAGTGTGGAAGGAATAGACCGATGGTAACCTGCGCAGGCACGTGGAACCACGTGATTTACGTGTAAGGCCTTTATTAGGCGGCAAAAGGCCATATAACAGCATTTAGAGGCCTGTACACGTAGTTGACGGTGTTGTAAGGCTATGGCGCAATGGAAAACGACTTGGGACGTCGTAGTCCATTGAGTGTGGAAGGAATAGACCGATGGTAACCTGCGCAGGCACGTGGAACCACGTGATTTACGTGTAAGGCCTTTATTAGGCGGCAAAAGGCCATATAACAGCCTTTAGAGGCCTGTACACGTAGTTGACGGTGTTGTAAGGCTATGGCGCAATGGAAAACGACTTGGGACGTCGTAGTCCATTGAGTGTGGAAGGAATAGACCGATGGTAACCTGCGCAGGCACGTGGAACCACGTGATTTACGTGTAAGGCCTTTATTAGGCGGCAAAAGGCCATATAACAGCCTTTAGAGGCCTGTACACGTAGTTGACGGTGTTGTAAGGCTATGGCGCAATGGAAAACGACTTGGGACGTCGTAGTCCATTGAGTGTGGAAGGAATAGACCGATGGTAACCTGCGCAGGCACGTGGAACCACGTGATTTACGTGTAAGGCCTTTATTAGGCGGCAAAAGGCCATATAACAGCCTTTAGAGGCCTGTACACGTAGTTGACGGTGTTGTAAGGCTATGGCGCAATGGAAAACGACTTGGGACGTCGTAGTCCATTGAGTGTGGAAGGAATAGACCGATGGTAACCTGCGCAGGCACGTGGAACCACGTGATTTACGTGTAAGGCCTTTATTAGGCGGCAAAAGGCCATATAACAGCCTTTAGAGGCCTGTACACGTAGTTGACGGTGTTGTAAGGCTATGGCGCAATGGAAAACGACTTGGGACGTCGTAGTCCATTGAGTGTGGAAGGAATAGACCGATGGTAACCTGCGCAGGCACGTGGAAGCACGTGATTTACGTGTAAGGCCTTTATTAGGCGGCAAAAGGCCATATAACAGCCTTTAGAGGCCTGTACACGTAGTTGACGGTGTTGTAAGGCTATGGCGCAATGGAAAACGACTTGGGACGTCGTAGTCCATTGAGTGTGGAAGGAATAGACCGATGGTAACCTGCGCAGGCACGTGGAAGCACGTGATTTACGTGTAAGGCCTTTATTAGGCGGCAAAAGGCCATATAACAGCATTTAGAGGCCTGTACACGTGGTTGACGGTGTTGTAAGGCTATGGCGCAATGGAAAACGACTTGGGACGTCGTAGTCCATTGAGTGTGGAAGGAATAGACCGATGGTAACCTGCGCAGGCACGTGGAACCACGTGATTTACGTGTAAGGCCTTTATTAGGCGGCAAAAGGCCATATAACAGCATTTAGAGGCCTGTACACGTAGTTGACGGTGTTGTAAGGCTATGGCGCAATGGAAAACGACTTGGGACGTCGTAGTCCATTGAGTGTGGAAGGAATAGACCGATGGTAACCTGCGCAGGCACGTGGAACCACGTGATTTACGTGTAAGGCCTTTATTAGGCGGCAAAAGGCCATATAACAGCATTTAGAGGCCTGTACACGTAGTTGACGGTGTTGTAAGGCTATGGCGCAATGGAAAACGACTTGGGACGTCGTAGTCCATTGAGTGTGGAAGGAATAGACCGATGGTAACCTGCGCAGGCACGTGGAACCACGTGATTTACGTGTAAGGCCTTTATTAGGCGGCAAAAGGCCATATAACAGCCTTTAGAGGCCTGTACACGTAGTTGACGGTGTTGTAAGGCTATGGCGCAATGGAAAACGACTTGGGACGTCGTAGTCCATTGAGTGTGGAAGGAATAGACCGATGGTAACCTGCGCAGGCACGTGGAACCACGTGATTTACGTGTAAGGCCTTTATTAGGCGGCAAAAGGCCATATAACAGCATTTAGAGGCCTGTACACGTAGTTGACGGTGTTGTAAGGCTATGGCGCAATGGAAAACGACTTGGGACGTCGTAGTCCATTGAGTGTGGAAGGAATAGACCGATGGTAACCTGCGCAGGCACGTGGAACCACGTGATTTACGTGTAAGGCCTTTATTAGGCGGCAAAAGGCCATATAACAGCATTTAGAGGCCTGTACACGTAGTTGACGGTGTTGTAAGGCTATGGCGCAATGGAAAACGACTTGGGACGTCGTAGTCCATTGAGTGTGGAAGGAATAGACCGATGGTAACCTGCGCAGGCACGTGGAACCACGTGATTTACGTGTAAGGCCTTTATTAGGCGGCAAAAGGCCATATAACAGCATTTAGAGGCCTGTACACGTAGTTGACGGTGTTGTAAGGCTATGGCGCAATGGAAAACGACTTGGGACGTCGTAGTCCATTGAGTGTGGAAGGAATAGACCGATGGTAACCTGCGCAGGCACGTGGAACCACGTGATTTACGTGTAAGGCCTTTATTAGGCGGCAAAAGGCCATATAACAGCATTTAGAGGCCTGTACACGTAGTTGACGGTGTTGTAAGGCTATGGCGCAATGGAAAACGACTTGGGACGTCGTAGTCCATTGAGTGTGGAAGGAATAGACCGATGGTAACCTGCGCAGGCACGTGGAACCACGTGATTTACGTGTAAGGCCTTTATTAGGCGGCAAAAGGCCATATAACAGCCTTTAGAGGCCTGTACACGTAGTTGACGGTGTTGTAAGGCTATGGCGCAATGGAAAACGACTTGGGACGTCGTAGTCCATTGAGTGTGGAAGGAATAGACCGATGGTAACCTGCGCAGGCACGTGGAACCACGTGATTTACGTGTAAGGCCTTTATTAGGCGGCAAAAGGCCATATAACAGCCTTTAGAGGCCTGTACACGTAGTTGACGGTGTTGTAAGGCTATGGCGCAATGGAAAACGACTTGGGACGTCGTAGTCCATTGAGTGTGGAAGGAATAGACCGATGGTAACCTGCGCAGGCACGTGGAACCACGTGATTTACGTGTAAGGCCTTTATTAGGCGGCAAAAGGCCATATAACAGCCTTTAGAGGCCTGTACACGTAGTTGACGGTGTTGTAAGGCTATGGCGCAATGGAAAACGACTTGGGACGTCGTAGTCCATTGAGTGTGGAAGGAATAGACCGATGGTAACCTGCGCAGGCACGTGGAAGCACGTGATTTACGTGTAAGGCCTTTATTAGGCGGCAAAAGGCCATATAACAGCCTTTAGAGGCCTGTACACGTAGTTGACGGTGTTGTAAGGCTATGGCGCAATGGAAAACGACTTGGGACGTCGTAGTCCATTGAGTGTGGAAGGAATAGACCGATGGTAACCTGCGCAGGCACGTGGAACCACGTGATTTACGTGTAAGGCCTTTATTAGGCGGCAAAAGGCCATATAACAGCATTTAGAGGCCTGTACACGTAGTTGACGGTGTTGTAAGGCTATGGCGCAATGGAAAACGACTTGGGACGTCGTAGTCCATTGAGTGTGGAAGGAATAGACCGATGGTAACCTGCGCAGGCACGTGGAAGCACGTGATTTACGTGTAAGGCCTTTATTAGGCGGCAAAAGGCCATATAACAGCATTTAGAGGCCTGTACACGTAGTTGACGGTGTTGTAAGGCTATGGCGCAATGGAAAACGACTTGGGACGTCGTAGTCCATTGAGTGTGGAAGGAATAGACCGATGGTAACCTGCGCAGGCACGTGGAACCACGTGATTTACGTGTAAGGCCTTTATTAGGCGGCAAAAGGCCATATAACAGCATTTAGAGGCCTGTACACGTAGTTGACGGTGTTGTAAGGCTATGGCGCAATGGAAAACGACTTGGGACGTCGTAGTCCATTGAGTGTGGAAGGAATAGACCGATGGTAACCTGCGCAGGCACGTGGAACCACGTGATTTACGTGTAAGGCCTTTATTAGGCGGCAAAAGGCCATATAACAGCATTTAGAGGCCTGTACACGTAGTTGACGGTGTTGTAAGGCTATGGCGCAATGGAAAACGACTTGGGACGTCGTAGTCCATTGAGTGTGGAAGGAATAGACCGATGGTAACCTGCGCAGGCACGTGGAACCACGTGATTTACGTGTAAGGCCTTTATTAGGCGGCAAAAGGCCATATAACAGCATTTAGAGGCCTGTACACGTAGTTGACGGTGTTGTAAGGCTATGGCGCAATGGAAAACGACTTGGGACGTCGTAGTCCATTGAGTGTGGAAGGAATAGACCGATGGTAACCTGCGCAGGCACGTGGAACCACGTGATTTACGTGTAAGGCCTTTATTAGGCGGCAAAAGGCCATATAACAGCATTTAGAGGCCTGTACACGTAGTTGACGGTGTTGTAAGGCTATGGCGCAATGGAAAACGACTTGGGACGTCGTAGTCCATTGAGTGTGGAAGGAATAGACCGATGGTAACCTGCGCAGGCACGTGGAAGCACGTGATTTACGTGTAAGGCCTTTATTAGGCGGCAAAAGGCCATATAACAGCCTTTAGAGGCCTGTACACGTAGTTGACGGTGTTGTAAGGCTATGGCGCAATGGAAAACGACTTGGGACGTCGTAGTCCATTGAGTGTGGAAGGAATAGACCGATGGTAACCTGCGCAGGCACGTGGAACCACGTGATTTACGTGTAAGGCCTTTATTAGGCGGCAAAAGGCCATATAACAGCCTTTAGAGGCCTGTACACGTAGTTGACGGTGTTGTAAGGCTATGGCGCAATGGAAAACGACTTGGGACGTCGTAGTCCATTGAGTGTGGAAGGAATAGACCGATGGTAACCTGCGCAGGCACGTGGAACCACGTGATTTACGTGTAAGGCCTTTATTAGGCGGCAAAAGGCCATATAACAGCATTTAGAGGCCTGTACACGTAGTTGACGGTGTTGTAAGGCTATGGCGCAATGGAAAACGACTTGGGACGTCGTAGTCCATTGAGTGTGGAAGGAATAGACCGATGGTAACCTGCGCAGGCACGTGGAACCACGTGATTTACGTGTAAGGCCTTTATTAGGCGGCAAAAGGCCATATAACAGCCTTTAGAGGCCTGTACACGTAGTTGACGGTGTTGTAAGGCTATGGCGCAATGGAAAACGACTTGGGACGTCGTAGTCCATTGAGTGTGGAAGGAATAGACCGATGGTAACCTGCGCAGGCACGTGGAACCACGTGATTTACGTGTAAGGCCTTTATTAGGCGGCAAAAGGCCATATAACAGCATTTAGAGGCCTGTACACGTAGTTGACGGTGTTGTAAGGCTATGGCGCAATGGAAAACGACTTGGGACGTCGTAGTCCATTGAGTGTGGAAGGAATAGACCGATGGTAACCTGCGCAGGCACGTGGAAGCACGTGATTTACGTGTAAGGCCTTTATTAGGCGGCAAAAGGCCATATAACAGCCTTTAGAGGCCTGTACACGTAGTTGACGGTGTTGTAAGGCTATGGCGCAATGGAAAACGACTTGGGACGTCGTAGTCCATTGAGTGTGGAAGGAATAGACCGATGGTAACCTGCGCAGGCACGTGGAACCACGTGATTTACGTGTAAGGCCTTTATTAGGCGGCAAAAGGCCATATAACAGCATTTAGAGGCCTGTACACGTAGTTGACGGTGTTGTAAGGCTATGGCGCAATGGAAAACGACTTGGGACGTCGTAGTCCATTGAGTGTGGAAGGAATAGACCGATGGTAACCTGCGCAGGCACGTGGAAGCACGTGATTTACGTGTAAGGCCTTTATTAGGCGGCAAAAGGCCATATAACAGCCTTTAGAGGCCTGTACACGTAGTTGACGGTGTTGTAAGGCTATGGCGCAATGGAAAACGACTTGGGACGTCGTAGTCCATTGAGTGTGGAAGGAATAGACCGATGGTAACCTGCGCAGGCACGTGGAAGCACGTGATTTACGTGTAAGGCCTTTATTAGGCGGCAAAAGGCCATATAACAGCCTTTAGAGGCCTGTACACGTGGTTGACGGTGTTGTAAGGCTATGGCGCAATGGAAAACGACTTGGGACGTCGTAGTCCATTGAGTGTGGAAGGAATAGACCGATGGTAACCTGCGCAGTCACGTGGAACCACGTGATTTACGTGTAAGGCCTTTATTAGGCGGCAAAAGGCCATATAACAGCCTTTAGAGGCCTGTACACGTAGTTGACGGTGTTGTAAGGCTATGGCGCAATGGAAAACGACTTGGGACGTCGTAGTCCATTGAGTGTGGAAGGAATAGACCGATGGTAACCTGCGCAGGCACGTGGAAGCACGTGATTTACGTTAGCCTTTATTAGTGATCTCTCTCTTTT
>JASGCC010003869.1:0-22125 GCA_030067915.1 Hydractinia echinata | reverse complement strand
TTTTTCACCACTAAAACCCATGAGACTTGTAGTTTTCAAAAATATTTTCATTTTTGATGAGACGCCGAATGAAAGCAGTTTAATCGCCGGCAACCGAACCCGCGATTTCCCGTAAATCCCGTATAGTCGAATGTATACAAAGAAAGTAAGCAGGGAGTAAACTCATTTCCCGAACGATTTTTTAAAATTATTTTTTCACCACTAAAACCATGAGACTTGTAGTTTTCAAAAATATTTTCATTTTTGATGAGACGCCGAATGAAAGCAGTTTAATCGCCGGCAACGAAAACCCGCGATTTCCCGTAAATCCCGGATCGGCCGTATAGTCGAATGTTACAAAGAAAGTAAGCAGGGAGTAAACTCATTTCCCGAACGATTTTTAAAATTATTTTTTCACCACTAAAACCCATGAGACTTGTTTATCAAAATTTTTCATTTTTGATGAGACGCCGAATGAAAGCAGTTTAATCGCCGGCAACCGAAAACCGCGATTTCCCGTAAATCCCGGGCTCCCGTATAGTGGAATGTATACAAAGAAAGTACAGGGAGTAAACTCATTTCCCGAACGATTTTTAAAATTATTTTTCACCACTAAAACCATGAGACTTGTAGTTTCAAAAATATTTTCATTTTTGATGAGACGCCGAATGAAAGCAGTTTAATCGCCGGCAACCGAAACCGCGATTTCCCGTAAATCCCGTATAGTCGAATGTATACAAAGAAAGTAGCAGGGAGTAAACTCATTTCCGAACGATTTTAAAATTATTTTTTCACCACTAAAACCATGAGACTTGTAGTTTTCAAAAATATTTTCATTTTTGATGAGACGCCGAATGAAAGCAGTTTAATCGCCGGCAACCGAAAACCCGCGATTTCCCGTAAATCCCGTATAGTCGAATGTATACAAAGAAAGTAAGCAGGAGTAAACTCATTTCCCGAACGATTTTTAAAATTATTTTTTTCACCACTAAAACCCATGAGACTTGTAGTTTTCAAAAATTTTCATTTTTGATGAGACGCCGAATGAAAGCAGTTTAATCGCCGGCAACCGAAAACCCGCGATTTCCCGTAAATCCGTATAGTCGAATGTATACAAAGAAAGTAAGCAGGGAGTAAACTCATTTCCCGAACGATTTTTAAAATTATTTTTTCACCACTAAAACCATGAGACTTGTTTTTCAAAAATATTTTCATTTTTGATGAGACGCCGAATGAAAGCAGTTTAATCGCCGGCAACCGAAAACCCGCGATTTCCCGTAAATCCCGTATAGTCGAATGTATAAAGAAAGTAAGCAGGGAGTAAACTCATTTCCCGAACGATTTTTAAAATTATTTTTTCACCACTAAAACCCATGAGACTTGTAGTTTTCAAAAATATTTTCATTTTTGATGAGACGCCGAATGAAAGCAGTTTAATCGCCGGCAACCGAAAACCCGCGATTTCCCGTAAATCCCGTATAGTCGAATGTATACAAAGAAAGTAAGCAGGGAGTAAACTCATTTCCCGAACGATTTTTAAAATTATTTTTTCACCACTAAAACCCATGAGACTTGTAGTTTTCAAAAATATTTTCATTTTTGATGAGACGCCGAATGAAAGCAGTTTAATCGCCGGCAACCGAAAACCCGCGATTTCCCGTAAATCCCGTATAGTCGAATGTATACAAAGAAAGTAAGCAGGGAGTAAACTCATTTCCGAACGATTTTTAAAATTATTTTTTCACCACTAAAACCCATGAGACTTGTAGTTTTCAAAAATATTTTCATTTTTGATGAGACGCCGAATGAAAGCAGTTTAATCGCCGGCAACCGAAAACCCGCGATTTCCCGTAAATCCGGATCGGCCGTATAGTCGAATGTATACAAAGAAAGTAAGCAGGGAGTAAACTCATTTCCCGAACGATTTTTAAAATTATTTTTTCACCACTAAAACCCATGAGACTTGTAGTTTTCAAAAATTTTTCATTTTTGATGAGACGCCGAATGAAAGCAGTTTAATCGCCGGCAACCGAAAACCCGCGATTTCCCGTAAATCCCGGTCGGCCCGTATAGTCGAATGTATACAAAGAAAGTAAGCAGGGAGTAAACTCATTTCCCGAACGATTTTTAAAATTATTTTTTCACCACTAAAACCCATGAGACTTGTAGTTTCAAAAATATTTTCATTTTTGATGAGACGCCGAATGAAAGCAGTTTAATCGCCGGCAACCGAAAACCCGCGATTTCCGTAAATCCCGTATAGTCGAATGTATACAAAGAAAGTAAGCAGGGAGTAAACTCATTTCCCGAACGATTTTTAAAATTATTTTTTCACCACTAAAACCCATGAGACTTGTAGTTTTCAAAAATATTTTCATTTTTGATGAGACGCCGAATGAAAGCAGTTTAATCGCCGGCAACCGAAAACCCGCGATTTCCCGTAAATCCCGTATAGTCGAATGTATACAAAGAAAGTAAGCAGGGAGTAAACTCATTTCCCGAACGATTTTTAAAATTATTTTTTCACCACTAAAACCCATGAGACTTGTTTTTCAAAAATATTTTCATTTTTGATGAGACGCCGAATGAAAGCAGTTTAATCGCCGGCAACCGAAAACCCGCGATTTCCCGTAAATCCCGCTATCCGTATAGTCGAATGTATACAAAGAAAGTAACCAGGGAGTAAACTCATTTCCCGAACGATTTTTAAAATTTTTTTCACCACTAAAACCATGAGACTTGTAGTTTTCAAAAATATTTTCATTTTTGATGAGACGCCGAATGAAAGCAGTTTAATCGCCGGCAACCGAAAACCCGCGATTTCCCGTAAATCCGTATAGTCGAATGTATACAAAGAAAGTAAACTCATTTCCCGAACGATTTTTAAAATTATTTTTTCACCACTAAAACCCATGAGACTTGTAGTTTTCAAAAATATTTTCATTTTGATGAGACGCCGAATGAAAGCAGTTTAATCTCCGGCAACCGAAAACCGCGATTTCCCGTAAATCCCGCTCGCCGTATAGTCGAATGTATACAAAGAAAGTAGCAGGGAGTAAACTCATTTCCCGAACGATTTTTAAAATTATTTTTTCACCACTAAAACCATGAGACTTGTAGTTTTCAAAAATATTTTCATTTTTGATGAGACGCCGAATGAAAGCAGTTTAATCTCCGGCAACCGAAAACCCGCGATTTCCCGTAAATCCGGCTCGGCCCGTATAGTCGAATGTATACAAAGAAAGTAGCAGGGAGTAAACTCATTTCCCGAACGATTTTTAAAATTATTTTTTCACCACTAAAACCATGAGACTTGTAGTTTTCAAAAATATTTTCATTTTTGATGAGACGCCGAATGAAAGCAGTTTAATCTCCGGAA
Source organism: Hydractinia echinata (assembly GCA_030067915.1). Classification (NCBI taxonomy): domain Eukaryota; kingdom Metazoa; phylum Cnidaria; class Hydrozoa; order Anthoathecata; family Hydractiniidae; genus Hydractinia; species Hydractinia echinata. Next base: position 18,767 of record JASGCC010003869.1, on the reverse strand, counting down.
CCGAAAACCCGCGATTTCCCGTAAAATCCCGTATAGTCGAATGTATACAAAGAAAGTAAGCAGGGAGTAAACTCATTTCCCGAACGATTTTTAAAATTATTTTTCACCACTAAAACCCATGAGACTTGTAGTTTTCAAAAATATTTTCATTTTTGATGAGACGCCGAATGAAAGCAGTTTAATCCGGCAACCGAAAACCCGCGATTTCCCGTAAATCCCGTATAGTCGAATGTATACAAAGAAAGTAAGCAGGGAGTAAACTCATTTCCCGAACGATTTTTAAAATTATTTTTCACCACTAAAACCCATGAGACTTGTATTTTCAAAAATATTTTCATTTTTGATGAGACGCCGAATGAAAGCAGTTTAATCGCCGGCAACCGAAAACCCGCGATTTCCCGTAAAATCCGTATAGTCGAATGTATACAAAGAAAGTAAGCAGGGAGTAAACTCATTTCCCGAACGATTTTTAAAATTATTTTTTCACCACTAAAACCCATGAGACTTGTAGTTTTCAAAAATTTTTCATTTTTGATGAGACGCCGAATGAAAGCAGTTTAATCGCCGGCAACCGAAAACCCGCGATTTCCCGTAAATCCCGGATCGGCCCGTATAGTCGAATGTATACAAAGAAAGTCAGGGAGTAAACTCATTTCCCGAACGATTTTTAAAATTATTTTTTCACCACTAAAACCCATGAGACTTGTAGTTTTCAAAAATATTTTCATTTTTGATGAGACGCCGAATGAAAGCAGTTTAATCGCCGGCAACCGAAAACCCGCGATTTCCCGTAAATCCCGTATAGTCGAATGTATACAAAGAAAGTAAGCAGGGAGTAAACTCATTTCCCGAACGATTTTTAAAATTATTTTTTCACCACTAAAACCCATGAGACTTGTAGTTTTCAAAAATATTTTCATTTTTGATGAGACGCCGAATGAAAGCAGTTTAATCGCCGGCAACCGAAAACCCGCGATTTCCCGTAAATCCCGTATAGTCGAATGTATACAAAGAAAGTAAGCAGGGAGTAAACTCATTTCCCGAACGATTTTTAAAATTATTTTTTCACCACTAAAACCCATGAGACTTGTAGTTTTCAAAAATATTTTCATTTTTGATGAGACGCCGAATGAAAGCAGTTTAATCGCCGGCAACCGAAAACCCGCGATTTCCCGTAAATCCCGTATAGTCGAATGTATACAAAGAAAGTAAGCAGGGAGTAAACTCATTTCCCGAACGATTTTTAAAATTATTTTTTCACCACTAAAACCCATGAGACTTGTTTTTCAAAAATATTTTCATTTTTGATGAGACGCCGAATGAAAGCAGTTTAATCGCCGGCAACCGAAAACCCGCGATTTCCCGTAAATCCCGGGCTCGGCCGTATAGTCGAATGTATACAAAGAAAGTAAGCAGGGAGTAAACTCATTTCCCGAACGATTTTTAAAATTATTTTTTCACCACTAAAACCCATGAGACTTGTAGTTTTCAAAAATATTTTCATTTTTGATGAGACGCCGAATGAAAGCAGTTTAATCCGGCAACCGAAAACCCGCGATTTCCCGTAAATCCGTATAGTCGAATGTATACAAAGAAAGTAAACTCATTTCCCGAACGATTTTTAAAATTATTTTTCACCACTAAAACCCATGAGACTTGTAGTTTTCAAAAATATTTTCATTTTTGATGAGACGCCGAATGAAAGCAGTTTAATCGCCGGCAACCGAAAACCCGCGATTTCCCGTAAATCCCGGCTCGGCCCGTATAGTCGAATGTATACAAAGAAAGTAAGCAGGGAGTAAACTCATTTCCCGAACGATTTTTAAAATTATTTTTTCACCACTAAAACCCATGAGACTTGTAGTTTTCAAAAATATTTTCATTTTTGATGAGACGCCGAATGAAAGCAGTTTAATCGCCGGCAACCGAAAACCCGCGATTTCCCGTAAATCCCGTATAGTCGAATGTATACAAAGAAAGTAAGCAGGGAGTAAACTCATTTCCCGAACGATTTTTAAAATTATTTTTTCACCACTAAAACCCATGAGACTTGTAGTTTTCAAAAATATTTTCATTTTTGATGAGACGCCGAATGAAAGCAGTTTAATCGCCGGCAACCGAAAACCCGCGATTTCCCGTAAATCCGGCTCGGCCGTATAGTCGAATGTATACAAAGAAAGTAAGCAGGGAGTAAACTCATTTCCCGAACGATTTTTAAAATTATTTTTTCACCACTAAAACCCATGAGACTTGTAGTTTTCAAAAATATTTTCATTTTTGATGAGACGCCGAATGAAAGCAGTTTAATCGCCGGCAACCGAAAACCCGCGATTTCCCGTAAATCCCGTATAGTCGAATGTATACAAAGAAAGTAAGCAGGGAGTAAACTCATTTCCCGAACGATTTTTAAAATTATTTTTTCACCACTAAAACCCATGAGACTTGTAGTTTTCAAAAATATTTTCATTTTTGATGAGACGCCGAATGAAAGCAGTTTAATCGCCGGCAACCGAAAACCCGCGATTTCCCGTAAATATCCCGTATAGTCGAATGTATACAAAGAAAGTAAGCAGGGAGTAAACTCATTTCCCGAACGATTTTTAAAATTATTTTTTCACCACTAAAACCCATGAGACTTGTAGTTTTCAAAAATATTTTCATTTTTGATGAGACGCCGAATGAAAGCAGTTTAATCGCCGGCAACCGAAAACCCGCGATTTCCCGTAAATCCCGGCTCGGCCCGTATAGTGGAATGTATACAAAGAAAGTAAGCAGGGAGTAAACTCATTTCCCGAACGATTTTTAAAATTATTTTTTCACCACTAAAACCCATGAGACTTGTAGTTTTCAAAAATATTTTCATTTTTGATGAGACGCCGAATGAAAGCAGTTTAATCGCCGGCAACCGAAAACCGCGATTTCCCGTAAATCCCGTATAGTCGAATGTATACAAAGAAAGTAAGCAGGGAGTAAACTCATTTCCCGAACGATTTTTAAAATTATTTTTTCACCACTAAAACCCATGAGACTTGTAGTTTTCAAAAATATTTTCATTTTTGATGAGACGCCGAATGAAAGCAGTTTAATCGCCGGCAACCGAAAACCGCGATTTCCGTAAATCCCGCTCGGCCCGTATAGTCGAATGTATACAAAGAAAGTAAGCAGGGAGTAAACTCATTTCCCGAACGATTTTTAAAATTATTTTTTCACCACTAAAACCCATGAGACTTGTAGTTTTCAAAAATATTTTCATTTTTGATGAGACGCCGAATGAAAGCAGTTTAATCGCCGGCAACCGAAAACCCGCGATTTCCCGTAAATCCCGTATAGTCGAATGTATACAAAGAAAGTAAGCAGGGAGTAAACTCATTTCCCGAACGATTTTTAAAATTATTTTTTCACCACTAAAACCCATGAGACTTGTTTTTCAAAAATATTTTCATTTTTGATGAGACGCCGAATGAAAGCAGTTTAATCGCCGGCAACCGAAAACCCGCGATTTCCCGTAAATCCGTATAGTCGAATGTATACAAAGAAAGTAAGCAGGGAGTAAACTCATTTCCCGAACGATTTTTAAAATTATTTTTTCACCACTAAAACCCATGAGACTTGTAGTTTTCAAAAATATTTTCATTTTTGATGAGACGCCGAATGAAAGCAGTTTAATCGCCGGCAACCGAAAACCCGCGATTTCCCGTAAATCCCGTATAGTCGAATGTATACAAAGAAAGTAAGCAGGGAGTAAACTCATTTCCCGAACGATTTTTAAAATTATTTTTTCACCACTAAAACCCATGAGACTTGTAGTTTTCAAAAATATTTTCATTTTTGATGAGACGCCGAATGAAAGCAGTTTAATCGCCGGCAACCGAAAACCCGCGATTTCCCGTAAATCCCGGCTCCGTATAGTCGAATGTATACAAAGAAAGTAAGCAGGGAGTAAACTCATTTCCCGAACGATTTTTAAAATTATTTTTTCACCACTAAAACCCATGAGACTTGTAGTTTTCAAAAATATTTTCATTTTTGATGAGACGCCGAATGAAAGCAGTTTAATCGCCGGCAACCGAAAACCCGCGATTTCCCGTAAATCCCGTATAGTCGAATGTATACAAAGAAAGTAAGCAGGGAGTAAACTCATTTCCCGAACGATTTTTAAAATTATTTTTTCACCACTAAAACCCATGAGACTTGTAGTTTTCAAAAATATTTTCATTTTTGATGAGACGCCGAATGAAAGCAGTTTAATCGCCGGCAACCGAAAACCCGCGATTTCCCGTAAATCCCATCCCCGTATAGTCGAATGTATACAAAGAAAGTAAGCAGGGAGTAAACTCATTTCCCGAACGATTTTTAAAATTATTTTTCACCACTAAAACCCATGAGACTTGTAGTTTTCAAAAATATTTTCATTTTTGATGAGACGCCGAATGAAAGCAGTTTAATCGCCGGCAACCGAAAACCCGCGATTTCCCGTAAATCCCGTATAGTCGAATGTATACAAAGAAAGTAAGCAGGGAGTAAACTCATTTCCCGAACGATTTTTAAAATTATTTTTTCACCACTAAAACCCATGAGACTTGTAGTTTTCAAAAATATTTTCATTTTTGATGAGACGCCGAATGAAAGCAGTTTAATCGCCGGCAACCGAAAACCCGCGATTTCCCGTAAATCCCGATCCCGTATAGTCGAATGTATACAAAGAAAGTAAGCAGGGAGTAAACTCATTTCCCGAACGATTTTTAAAATTATTTTTTCACCACTAAAACCCATGAGACTTGTAGTTTTCAAAAATATTTTCATTTTGATGAGACGCCGAATGAAAGCAGTTTAATCGCCGGCAACCGAAAACCGCGATTTCCCGTAAATCCCGTATAGTCGAATGTATACAAAGAAAGTAAGCAGGGAGTAAACTCATTTCCCGAACGATTTTTAAAATTATTTTTTCACCACTAAAACCCATGAGACTTGTAGTTTTCAAAAATATTTTCATTTTTGATGAGACGCCGAATGAAAGCAGTTTAATCGCCGGCAACCGAAAACCCGCGATTTCCCGTAAATCCCGGACCCGGCCCGTATAGTCGAATGTATACAAAGAAAGTAAGCAGGGAGTAAACTCATTTCCCGAACGATTTTTAAAATTATTTTTTCACCACTAAAACCCATGAGACTTGTAGTTTTCAAAAATATTTTCATTTTTGATGAGACGCCGAATGAAAGCAGTTTAATCGCCGGCAACCGAAAACCCGCGATTTCCCGTAAATCCCGTATAGTCGAATGTATACAAAGAAAGTAGCAGGGAGTAAACTCATTTCCCGAACGATTTTTAAAATTATTTTTTCACCACTAAAACCCATGAGACTTGTAGTTTTCAAAAATATTTTCATTTTTGATGAGACGCCGAATGAAAGCAGTTTAATCGCCGGCAACCGAAAACCCGCGATTTCCCGTAAATCCCGGCTCGCCCGTATAGTCGAATGTATACAAAGAAAGTAGCAGGGAGTAAACTCATTTCCCGAACGATTTTTAAAATTATTTTTCACCACTAAAACCCATGAGACTTGTAGTTTTCAAAAATATTTTCATTTTTGATGAGACGCCGAATGAAAGCAGTTTAATCGCCGGCAACCGAAAACCCGCGATTTCCCGTAAATCCCGTATAGTCGAATGTATACAAAGAAAGTAAGCAGGGAGTAAACTCATTTCCCGAACGATTTTTAAAATTATTTTTTCACCACTAAAACCCATGAGACTTGTAGTTTTCAAAAATATTTTCATTTTTGATGAGACGCCGAATGAAAGCAGTTTAATCGCCGGCAACCGAAAACCCGCGATTTCCCGTAAATCCCGTCGGCCCGTATAGTCGAATGTATACAAAGAAAGTAAGCAGGGAGTAAACTCATTTCCCGAACGATTTTTAAAATTATTTTTTCACCACTAAAACCCATGAGACTTGTAGTTTTCAAAAATATTTTCATTTTTGATGAGACGCCGAATGAAAGCAGTTTAATCGCCGGCAACCGAAAACCCGCGATTTCCCGTAAATCCCGTATAGTCGAATGTATACAAAGAAAGTAAGCAGGGAGTAAACTCATTTCCCGAACGATTTTTAAAATTATTTTTTCACCACTAAAACCCATGAGACTTGTAGTTTTCAAAAATATTTTCATTTTTGATGAGACGCCGAATGAAAGCAGTTTAATCGCCGGCAACCGAAAACCCGCGATTTCCCGTAAATCCCGTATCGGCCCGTATAGTCGAATGTATACAAAGAAAGTAAGCAGGGAGTAAACTCATTTCCCGAACGATTTTTAAAATTATTTTTTCACCACTAAAACCCATGAGACTTGTAGTTTTCAAAAATATTTTCATTTTTGATGAGACGCCGAATGAAAGCAGTTTAATCGCCGGCAACCGAAAACCCGCGATTTCCCGTAAATCCCGTATAGTCGAATGTATACAAAGAAAGTAAGCAGGGAGTAAACTCATTTCCCGAACGATTTTTAAAATTATTTTTTCACCACTAAAACCCATGAGACTTGTAGTTTTCAAAAATATTTTCATTTTTGATGAGACGCCGAATGAAAGCAGTTTAATCGCCGGCAACCGAAAACCCGCGATTTCCCGTAAATCCCGATCGGCCGTATAGTCGAATGTATACAAAGAAAGTAAGCAGGGAGTAAACTCATTTCCCGAACGATTTTTAAAATTATTTTTTCACCACTAAAACCCATGAGACTTGTAGTTTTCAAAAATATTTTCATTTTTGATGAGACGCCGAATGAAAGCAGTTTAATCGCCGGCAACCGAAAACCCGCGATTTCCCGTAAATCCCGTATAGTCGAATGTATACAAAGAAAGTAAGCAGGGAGTAAACTCATTTCCCGAACGATTTTTAAAATTATTTTTTCACCACTAAAACCCATGAGACTTGTAGTTTTCAAAAATATTTTCATTTTTGATGAGACGCCGAATGAAAGCAGTTTAATCGCCGGCAACCGAAAACCCGCGATTTCCCGTAAATCCCGTCGTATAGTCGAATGTATACAAAGAAAGTAAGCAGGGAGTAAACTCATTTCCCGAACGATTTTTAAAATTATTTTTTCACCACTAAAACCCATGAGACTTGTAGTTTTCAAAAATATTTTCATTTTTGATGAGACGCCGAATGAAAGCAGTTTAATCGCCGGCAACCGAAAACCCGCGATTTCCCGTAAATCCCGTATAGTCGAATGTATACAAAGAAAGTAAGCAGGGAGTAAACTCATTTCCCGAACGATTTTTAAAATTATTTTTTCACCACTAAAACCCATGAGACTTGTAGTTTTCAAAAATATTTTCATTTTTGATGAGACGCCGAATGAAAGCAGTTTAATCGCCGGCAACCGAAAACCCGCGATTTCCCGTAAATCCCGTCGGCCCGTATAGTCGAATGTATACAAAGAAAGTAAGCAGGGAGTAAACTCATTTCCCGAACGATTTTTAAAATTATTTTTTCACCACTAAAACCCATGAGACTTGTAGTTTTCAAAAATATTTTCATTTTTGATGAGACGCCGAATGAAAGCAGTTTAATCGCCGGCAACCGAAAACCCGCGATTTCCCGTAAATCCCGTATAGTCGAATGTATACAAAGAAAGTAAGCAGGGAGTAAACTCATTTCCCGAACGATTTTTAAAATTATTTTTTCACCACTAAAACCCATGAGACTTGTAGTTTTCAAAAATATTTTCATTTTTGATGAGACGCCGAATGAAAGCAGTTTAATCGCCGGCAACCGAAAACCCGCGATTTCCCGTAAATCCCGTCGGCCCGTATAGTCGAATGTATACAAAGAAAGTAAGCAGGGAGTAAACTCATTTCCCGAACGATTTTTAAAATTATTTTTTCACCACTAAAACCCATGAGACTTGTAGTTTTCAAAAATATTTTCATTTTTGATGAGACGCCGAATGAAAGCAGTTTAATCGCCGGCAACCGAAAACCCGCGATTTCCCGTAAATCCCGTATAGTCGAATGTATACAAAGAAAGTAAGCAGGGAGTAAACTCATTTCCCGAACGATTTTTAAAATTATTTTTTCACCACTAAAACCCATGAGACTTGTAGTTTTCAAAAATATTTTCATTTTTGATGAGACGCCGAATGAAAGCAGTTTAATCGCCGGCAACCGAAAACCCGCGATTTCCCGTAAATCCCGTCGGCCGTATAGTCGAATGTATACAAAGAAAGTAAGCAGGGAGTAAACTCATTTCCCGAACGATTTTTAAAATTATTTTTTCACCACTAAAACCCATGAGACTTGTAGTTTTCAAAAATATTTTCATTTTTGATGAGACGCCGAATGAAAGCAGTTTAATCGCCGGCAACCGAAAACCCGCGATTTCCCGTAAATCCCGTATAGTCGAATGTATACAAAGAAAGTACAGGGAGTAAACTCATTTCCCGAACGATTTTTAAAATTATTTTTTCACCACTAAAACCCATGAGACTTGTAGTTTTCAAAAATATTTTCATTTTTGATGAGACGCCGAATGAAAGCAGTTTAATCGCCGGCAACCGAAAACCCGCGATTTCCCGTAAATCCCGTCGGCCGTATAGTCGAATGTATACAAAGAAAGTAAGCAGGGAGTAAACTCATTTCCCGAACGATTTTTAAAATTATTTTTTCACCACTAAAACCCATGAGACTTGTAGTTTTCAAAAATATTTTCATTTTTGATGAGACGCCGAATGAAAGCAGTTTAATCGCCGGCAACCGAAAACCCGCGATTTCCCGTAAATCCCGTATAGTCGAATGTATACAAAGAAAGTAAGCAGGGAGTAAACTCATTTCCCGAACGATTTTTAAAATTATTTTTTCACCACTAAAACCCATGAGACTTGTAGTTTTCAAAAATATTTTCATTTTTGATGAGACGCCGAATGAAAGCAGTTTAATCGCCGGCAACCGAAAACCCGCGATTTCCCGTAAATCCCTCGGCCCGTATAGTCGAATGTATACAAAGAAAGTAAGCAGGGAGTAAACTCATTTCCCGAACGATTTTTAAAATTATTTTTTCACCACTAAAACCCATGAGACTTGTAGTTTTCAAAAATTTTCATTTTTGATGAGACGCCGAATGAAAGCAGTTTAATCGCCGGCAACCGAAAACCCGCGATTTCCCGTAAATCCCGTCGCCTATAGTCGAATGTATACAAAGAAAGTACAGGGAGTAAACTCATTTCCCGAACGATTTTTAAAATTATTTTTCACCACTAAAACCCATGAGACTTGTAGTTTTCAAAAATATTTTCATTTTTGATGAGACGCCGAATGAAAGCAGTTTAATCGCCGGCAACCGAAAACCCGCGATTTCCCGTAAATCCCGTATAGTCGAATGTATACAAAGAAAGTAAGCAGGGAGTAAACTCATTTCCCGAACGATTTTTAAAATTATTTTTTCACCACTAAAACCCATGAGACTTGTAGTTTTCAAAAATATTTTCATTTTTGATGAGACGCCGAATGAAAGCAGTTTAATCGCCGGCAACCGAAAACCCGCGATTTCCCGTAAATCCCGTCCGTATAGTCGAATGTATACAAAGAAAGTAAGCAGGGAGTAAACTCATTTCCCGAACGATTTTTAAAATTATTTTTTCACCACTAAAACCCATGAGACTTGTAGTTTTCAAAAATATTTTCATTTTTGATGAGACGCCGAATGAAAGCAGTTTAATCGCCGGCAACCGAAAACCCGCGATTTCCCGTAAATCCCGTATAGTCGAATGTATACAAAGAAAGTAAGCAGGGAGTAAACTCATTTCCCGAACGATTTTTAAAATTATTTTTTCACCACTAAAACCCATGAGACTTGTAGTTTTCAAAAATATTTTCATTTTTGATGAGACGCCGAATGAAAGCAGTTTAATCGCCGGCAACCGAAAACCCGCGATTTCCCGTAAATCCCGTCGCCGTATAGTCGAATGTATACAAAGAAAGTAAGCAGGGAGTAAACTCATTTCCCGAACGATTTTTAAAATTATTTTTTCACCACTAAAACCCATGAGACTTGTAGTTTTCAAAAATATTTTCATTTTTGATGAGACGCCGAATGAAAGCAGTTTAATCGCCGGCAACCGAAAACCCGCGATTTCCCGTAAATCCCGGCTCGGCCCGTATAGTCGAATGTATACAAAGAAAGTAAGCAGGGAGTAAACTCATTTCCCGAACGATTTTTAAAATTATTTTTTCACCACTAAAACCCATGAGACTTGTAGTTTTCAAAAATATTTTCATTTTTGATGAGACGCCGAATGAAAGCAGTTTAATCGCCGGCAACCGAAAACCCGCGATTTCCCGTAAATCCCGTATAGTCGAATGTATACAAAGAAAGTAAGCAGGGAGTAAACTCATTTCCCGAACGATTTTTAAAATTATTTTTTCACCACTAAAACCCATGAGACTTGTAGTTTTCAAAAATATTTTCATTTTTGATGAGACGCCGAATGAAAGCAGTTTAATCGCCGGCAACCGAAAACCCGCGATTTCCCGTAAATCCGGCTCGCCGTATAGTCGAATGTATACAAAGAAAGTACAGGGAGTAAACTCATTTCCCGAACGATTTTTAAAATTATTTTTTCACCACTAAAACCCATGAGACTTGTAGTTTTCAAAAATATTTTCATTTTTGATGAGACGCCGAATGAAAGCAGTTTAATCGCCGGCAACCGAAAACCCGCGATTTCCCGTAAATCCCGTATAGTCGAATGTATACAAAGAAAGTAAGCAGGGAGTAAACTCATTTCCCGAACGATTTTTAAAATTATTTTTTCACCACTAAAACCCATGAGACTTGTAGTTTTCAAAAAATTTTCATTTTTGATGAGACGCCGAATGAAAGCAGTTTAATCGCCGGCAACCGAAAACCCGCGATTTCCCGTAAATCCCGTATAGTCGAATGTATACAAAGAAAGTAAGCAGGGAGTAAACTCATTTCCCGAACGATTTTTAAAATTATTTTTTCACCACTAAAACCCATGAGACTTGTAGTTTTCAAAAATATTTTCATTTTTGATGAGACGCCGAATGAAAGCAGTTTAATCGCCGGCAACCGAAAACCCGCGATTTCCCGTAAATCCCGTATAGTCGAATGTATACAAAGAAAGTAAGCAGGGAGTAAACTCATTTCCCGAACGATTTTTAAAATTATTTTTTCACCACTAAAACCCATGAGACTTGTAGTTTTCAAAAATATTTTCATTTTTGATGAGACGCCGAATGAAAGCAGTTTAATCGCCGGCAACCGAAAACCCGCGATTTCCCGTAAATCCCGTCATAGTCGAATGTATACAAAGAAAGTAAGCAGGGAGTAAACTCATTTCCCGAACGATTTTTAAAATTATTTTTTCACCACTAAAACCCATGAGACTTGTAGTTTTCAAAAATATTTTCATTTTTGATGAGACGCCGAATGAAAGCAGTTTAATCGCCGGCAACCGAAAACCCGCGATTTCCCGTAAATCCCGTATAGTCGAATGTATACAAAGAAAGTAAGCAGGGAGTAAACTCATTTCCCGAACGATTTTTAAAATTATTTTTTCACCACTAAAACCCATGAGACTTGTAGTTTTCAAAAATATTTTCATTTTTGATGAGACGCCGAATGAAAGCAGTTTAATCGCCGGCAACCGAAAACCCGCGATTTCCCGTAAATCCGCTCGGCCCGTATAGTCGAATGTATACAAAGAAAGTAAGCAGGGAGTAAACTCATTTCCCGAACGATTTTTAAAATTATTTTTTCACCACTAAAACCCATGAGACTTGTAGTTTTCAAAAATATTTTCATTTTTGATGAGACGCCGAATGAAAGCAGTTTAATCGCCGGCAACCGAAAACCCGCGATTTCCCGTAAATCCCGTATAGTCGAATGTATACAAAGAAAGTAAGCAGGGAGTAAACTCATTTCCCGAACGATTTTTAAAATTATTTTTTCACCACTAAAACCCATGAGACTTGTAGTTTTCAAAAATATTTTCATTTTTGATGAGACGCCGAATGAAAGCAGTTTAATCGCCGGCAACCGAAAACCCGCGATTTCCCGTAAATCCCGTATAGTCGAATGTATACAAAGAAAGTAAGCAGGGAGTAAACTCATTTCCCGAACGATTTTTAAAATTATTTTTTCACCACTAAAACCCATGAGACTTGTAGTTTTCAAAATATTTTCATTTTTGATGAGACGCCGAATGAAAGCAGTTTAATCGCCGGCAACCGAAAACCCGCGATTTCCCGTAAATCCCGTATAGTCGAATGTATACAAAGAAAGTAAGCAGGGAGTAAACTCATTTCCCGAACGATTTTTAAAATTATTTTTTCACCACTAAAACCCATGAGACTTGTAGTTTTCAAAAATATTTTCATTTTTGATGAGACGCCGAATGAAAGCAGTTTAATCGCCGGCAACCGAAAACCCGCGATTTCCCGTAAATCCCGTCGGCCGTATAGTCGAATGTATACAAAGAAAGTAAGCAGGGAGTAAACTCATTTCCCGAACGATTTTTAAAATTATTTTTTCACCACTAAAACCCATGAGACTTGTAGTTTTCAAAAATATTTTCATTTTTGATGAGACGCCGAATGAAAGCAGTTTAATCGCCGGCAACCGAAAACCCGCGATTTCCCGTAAATCCCGTATAGTCGAATGTATACAAAGAAAGTAAGCAGGGAGTAAACTCATTTCCCGAACGATTTTTAAAATTATTTTTTCACCACTAAAACCCATGAGACTTGTAGTTTTCAAAAATATTTTCATTTTTGATGAGACGCCGAATGAAAGCAGTTTAATCGCCGGCAACCGAAAACCCGCGATTTCCCGTAAATCCCGTCGGCCGTATAGTCGAATGTATACAAAGAAAGTAAGCAGGGAGTAAACTCATTTCCCGAACGATTTTTAAAATTATTTTTTCACCACTAAAACCCATGAGACTTGTAGTTTTCAAAAATATTTTCATTTTTGATGAGACGCCGAATGAAAGCAGTTTAATCGCCGGCAACCGAAAACCCGCGATTTCCCGTAAATCCCGTATAGTCGAATGTATACAAAGAAAGTAAGCAGGGAGTAAACTCATTTCCCGAACGATTTTTAAAATTATTTTTTCACCACTAAAACCCATGAGACTTGTAGTTTTCAAAAATATTTTCATTTTTGATGAGACGCCGAATGAAAGCAGTTTAATCGCCGGCAACCGAAAACCCGCGATTTCCCGTAAATCCCGCTCGGCCGTATAGTCGAATGTATACAAAGAAAGTAAGCAGGGAGTAAACTCATTTCCCGAACGATTTTTAAAATTATTTTTTCACCACTAAAACCCATGAGACTTGTAGTTTTCAAAAATATTTTCATTTTTGATGAGACGCCGAATGAAAGCAGTTTAATCGCCGGCAACCGAAAACCCGCGATTTCCCGTAAATCCCGTATAGTCGAATGTATACAAAGAAAGTAAGCAGGGAGTAAACTCATTTCCCGAACGATTTTTAAAATTATTTTTTCACCACTAAAACCCATGAGACTTGTAGTTTTCAAAAATATTTTCATTTTTGATGAGACGCCGAATGAAAGCAGTTTAATCGCCGGCAACCGAAAACCCGCGATTTCCCGTAAATCCTCGGCCGTATAGTCGAATGTATACAAAGAAAGTAAGCAGGGAGTAAACTCATTTCCCGAACGATTTTTAAAATTATTTTTTCACCACTAAAACCCATGAGACTTGTAGTTTTCAAAAATATTTTCATTTTTGATGAGACGCCGAATGAAAGCAGTTTAATCGCCGGCAACCGAAAACCCGCGATTTCCCGTAAATCCCGTATAGTCGAATGTATACAAAGAAAGTAAGCAGGGAGTAAACTCATTTCCCGAACGATTTTTAAAATTATTTTTTCACCACTAAAACCCATGAGACTTGTAGTTTTCAAAAATATTTTCATTTTTGATGAGACGCCGAATGAAAGCAGTTTAATCGCCGGCAACCGAAAACCCGCGATTTCCCGTAAATCCCGCTCGGCCCGTATAGTCGAATGTATACAAAGAAAGTAAGCAGGGAGTAAACTCATTTCCCGAACGATTTTTAAAATTATTTTTCACCACTAAAACCCATGAGACTTGTAGTTTTCAAAAATATTTTCATTTTTGATGAGACGCCGAATGAAAGCAGTTTAATCGCCGGCAACCGAAAACCCGCGATTTCCCGTAAATCCCTCGGCCGTATAGTCGAATGTATACAAAGAAAGTAAGCAGGGAGTAAACTCATTTCCCGAACGATTTTTAAAATTATTTTTTCACCACTAAAACCCATGAGACTTGTAGTTTTCAAAAATATTTTCATTTTTGATGAGACGCCGAATGAAAGCAGTTTAATCGCCGGCAACCGAAAACCCGCGATTTCCCGTAAATCCCGTATAGTCGAATGTATACAAAGAAAGTAAGCAGGGAGTAAACTCATTTCCCGAACGATTTTTAAAATTATTTTTCACCACTAAAACCCATGAGACTTGTAGTTTTCAAAAATATTTTCATTTTTGATGAGACGCCGAATGAAAGCAGTTTAATCGCCGGCAACCGAAAACCCGCGATTTCCCGTAAATCCCGGCTCGGCCCGTATAGTCGAATGTATACAAAGAAAGTAAGCAGGGAGTAAACTCATTTCCCGAACGATTTTTAAAATTATTTTTTCACCACTAAAACCCATGAGACTTGTAGTTTTCAAAAATATTTTCATTTTTGATGAGACGCCGAATGAAAGCAGTTTAATCGCCGGCAACCGAAAACCCGCGATTTCCCGTAAATCCCGTATAGTCGAATGTATACAAAGAAAGTAAGCAGGGAGTAAACTCATTTCCCGAACGATTTTTAAAATTATTTTTTCACCACTAAAACCCATGAGACTTGTAGTTTTCAAAAATATTTTCATTTTTGATGAGACGCCGAATGAAAGCAGTTTAATCGCCGGCAACCGAAAACCCGCGATTTCCCGTAAATCCCGTATAGTCGAATGTATACAAAGAAAGTAAGCAGGGAGTAAACTCATTTCCCGAACGATTTTTAAAATTATTTTTTCACCACTAAAACCCATGAGACTTGTAGTTTTCAAAAATATTTTCATTTTTGATGAGACGCCGAATGAAAGCAGTTTAATCGCCGGCAACCGAAAACCCGCGATTTCCCGTAAATCCCGTATAGTCGAATGTATACAAAGAAAGTAAGCAGGGAGTAAACTCATTTCCCGAACGATTTTTAAAATTATTTTTTCACCACTAAAACCCATGAGACTTGTAGTTTTCAAAAATATTTTCATTTTTGATGAGACGCCGAATGAAAGCAGTTTAATCGCCGGCAACCGAAAACCCGCGATTTCCCGTAAATCCCGTCGGCCGTATAGTCGAATGTATACAAAGAAAGTAAGCAGGGAGTAAACTCATTTCCCGAACGATTTTTAAAATTATTTTTTCACCACTAAAACCCATGAGACTTGTAGTTTTCAAAAATATTTTCATTTTTGATGAGACGCCGAATGAAAGCAGTTTAATCGCCGGCAACCGAAAACCCGCGATTTCCCGTAAATCCCGTATAGTCGAATGTATACAAAGAAAGTAAGCAGGGAGTAAACTCATTTCCCGAACGATTTTTAAAATTATTTTTTCACCACTAAAACCCATGAGACTTGTAGTTTTCAAAAATATTTTCATTTTTGATGAGACGCCGAATGAAAGCAGTTTAATCGCCGGCAACCGAAAACCCGCGATTTCCCGTAAATCATCGGCCGTATAGTCGAATGTATACAAAGAAAGTAAGCAGGGAGTAAACTCATTTCCCGAACGATTTTTAAAATTATTTTTTCACCACTAAAACCCATGAGACTTGTAGTTTTCAAAAATATTTTCATTTTTGATGAGACGCCGAATGAAAGCAGTTTAATCGCCGGCAACCGAAAACCCGCGATTTCCCGTAAATCCCGTATAGTCGAATGTATACAAAGAAAGTAAGCAGGGAGTAAACTCATTTCCCGAACGATTTTTAAAATTATTTTTTCACCACTAAAACCCATGAGACTTGTAGTTTTCAAAAATATTTTCATTTTTGATGAGACGCCGAATGAAAGCAGTTTAATCGCCGGCAACCGAAAACCCGCGATTTCCCGTAAATCCCGTCGCCCGTATAGTCGAATGTATACAAAAGAAAGTACAGGGAGTAAACTCATTTCCCGAACGATTTTTAAAATTATTTTTTCACCACTAAAACCCATGAGACTTGTAGTTTTCAAAAATATTTTCATTTTTGATGAGACGCCGAATGAAAGCAGTTTAATCGCCGGCAACCGAAAACCCGCGATTTCCCGTAAATCCCGTATAGTCGAATGTATACAAAGAAAGTAAGCAGGGAGTAAACTCATTTCCCGAACGATTTTTAAAATTATTTTTTCACCACTAAAACCCATGAGACTTGTAGTTTTCAAAAATTTTTCATTTTTGATGAGACGCCGAATGAAAGCAGTTTAATCGCCGGCAACCGAAAACCCGCGATTTCCCGTAAATCCCGTATAGTCGAATGTATACAAAGAAAGTAAGCAGGGAGTAAACTCATTTCCCGAACGATTTTTAAAATTATTTTTTCACCACTAAAACCCATGAGACTTGTAGTTTTCAAAAATATTTTCATTTTTGATGAGACGCCGAATGAAAGCAGTTTAATCGCCGGCAACCGAAAACCCGCGATTTCCCGTAAATCCCGTCGGCCGTATAGTCGAATGTATACAAAGAAAGTAAGCAGGGAGTAAACTCATTTCCCGAACGATTTTTAAAATTATTTTTTCACCACTAAAACCCATGAGACTTGTAGTTTTCAAAAATATTTTCATTTTTGATGAGACGCCGAATGAAAGCAGTTTAATCGCCGGCAACCGAAAACCCGCGATTTCCCGTAAATCCCGCTGCCCGTATAGTCGAATGTATACAAAGAAAGTAAGCAGGGAGTAAACTCATTTCCCGAACGATTTTTAAAATTATTTTTTCACCACTAAAACCCATGAGACTTGTAGTTTTCAAAATATTTTCATTTTTGATGAGACGCCGAATGAAAGCAGTTTAATCGCCGGCAACCGAAAACCCGCGATTTCCCGTAAATCCCGTCGGCCGTATAGTCGAATGTATACAAAGAAAGTAAGCAGGGAGTAAACTCATTTCCCGAACGATTTTTAAAATTATTTTTTCACCACTAAAACCCATGAGACTTGTAGTTTTCAAAAATATTTTCATTTTTGATGAGACGCCGAATGAAAAGTTTAATCGCCGGCAACCGAAAACCCGCGATTTCCCGTAAATCCCGTATAGTCGAATGTATACAAAGAAAGTAAGCAGGGAGTAAACTCATTTCCCGAACGATTTTTAAAATTATTTTTTCACCACTAAAACCCATGAGACTTGTAGTTTTCAAAAATATTTTCATTTTGATGAGACGCCGAATGAAAGCAGTTTAATCGCCGGCAACCGAAAACCCGCGATTTCCGTAAATCCCGTCGGCCTATAGTCGAATGTATACAAAGAAAGTAAGCGGAGTAAACTCATTTCCCGAACGATTTTTAAAATTATTTTTTCACCACTAAAACCCATGAGACTTGTAGTTTTCAAAAATATTTTCATTTTTGATGAGACGCCGAATGAAAGCAGTTTAATCGCCGGCAACCGAAAACCCGCGATTTCCCGTAAATCCCGTATAGTCGAATGTATACAAAGAAAGTAAGCAGGGAGTAAACTCATTTCCCGAACGATTTTTAAAATTATTTTTTCACCACTAAAACCCATGAGACTAGTTTTCAAAAATATTTCCATTTTTGATGAGACGCCGAACGAAAGCAGTTTAATCGCCGGCAACCGAAAACCCGCGATTTCCCGTAAATCCCGTATAGTCGAATGTATACAAAGAAAGTAAGCAGGGAGTAAACTCATTTCCCGAGCGATTTTTAAAATTATTTTTTCACCACTAAAACCCATGAGACTTGTAGTTTTCAAAAATATTTTCATTTTTGATGAGACGCCGAATGAAACAGTTTAATCGCCGGCAACCGAAAACCCGCGATTTCCCGTAAATCCCGTATAGTCGAATGTATACAAAGAAAGTAAGCAGGGAGTAAACTCATTTCCCGAACGATTTTTAAAATTATTTTTTCACCACTAAAACCCATGAGACTTGTAGTTTTCAAAAATATTTTCATTTTTGATGAGACGCCGAATGAAAGCAGTTTAATCGCCGGCAACCGAAAACCCGCGATTTCCCGTAAATCCCGTCGCCGTATAGTCGAATGTATACAAAGAAAGTAAGCAGGGAGTAAACTCATTTCCCGAACGATTTTTAAAATTATTTTTTCACCACTAAAACCCATGAGACTTGTAGTTTTCAAAAATATTTTCATTTTTGATGAGACGCGCGAATGAAAGCAGTTTAATCGCCGGCAACCGAAAACCCGCGATTTCCCGTAAATCCCGTATAGTCGAATGTATACAAAGAAAGTAAGCAGGGAGTAAACTCATTTCCCGAACGATTTTAAAATTATTTTTTCACCACTAAAACCCATGAGACTTGTAGTTTTCAAAAATATTTTCATTTTTGATGAGACGCCGAATGAAAGCAGTTTAATCGCCGGAACCGAAAAACCCGCGATTTCCCGTAAATCCGGACTCGGTCATAGTCGATAGTGATGTATACAAAGAAAGTAACAGGGAGTAAACTCATTTTC
>JASGCC010003868.1:0-22126 GCA_030067915.1 Hydractinia echinata | reverse complement strand
AACTGAGAAAAAAACAATTTCGCGAAACAAATTTTTACATAGAATAAATGAATTTCGTGAAGTTTTAATGCACAATTCCCGAAAAAAGGGTTCAAAAGACGCAACTAAATTCTAAAAGATATTACAGTGATATACAATGGACATATTTTTACAGCCTACTAACCTCCATCTCTTGCAAGGCGATTTCACATGCTTTTCCAAAACCAACAACAAGTGGCGCTGGAAGTGTTCCACTACGTAAACCTCTACACAAATAAAAAATATAGACCAAGGTTTAAGACTCATTGCTACCACAGAAAGGAAAACTGGTTGGGTATTTTATTAAGCTTTTTCGGTCTGTTATCAACCGCAGTATTATTGTCGCTTGCAGATGTATCGAGCTGCAGGATGCCTGCATTTAAAGAAATCTTACATGGTATAAAAACTTTTCTAACTGTTTGCTTTGGTTTATTTATTACCTGATTGATACAAAAAACTGGTTAGTATAAAAAGATCCTGTGATTTAATTGGTTTATGCTTTATATGGAACTCTATGCCCTGATTAAATGTAGGTGTTTCTCACTTACCTCTCTTGGCCACCACCACTCATTAAAGGTTCTAATCGAACACGTGGTCTTCTGCGTACATACAGAGCACCAATTCCTATAACAACATCATAGCTAGAAATAAATACACCTGCACAACACCATACATGATAAAAACACTAGAAAAAACGTTGGGGAAGTGTGACCTGGCCTTCTTGTTACCTCCCCTTATGTAGGGGGGCCTGTTTCTTACATCGCGATAACTAATGTCGCCCTCAGGTAACTTTAAATATAAAGACAATGTTCAATGTTGCATAAACAGGACAAAAGGGACAAAACATGTTTTTACCTTTTGGTCCATAAATTTTATGCCCACTAATAGATAACAAATCGATATTCATCGCATTTACATCGACTGGTATCTTGCCCACAGCCTAAAATGAAAACATGATATATATAATTTTTAAGTGACTAAGAAAATAGGTTTAATAAGCAACCAGATGTGATCATTCAAACTGGATGCTGTTTTGATTTATTGTATAATTTCATGATAATATATACTTTCATGAGGTGTGAATCTGTAGTGAAAAGTTAAATGGAAGCTATTTGCAGCTTTTATTAAGATGCAATAAATGTAGTGGATAAAAGAGTTTCTTGTTCTTTCCATCCCGAGTTGACGCTTTAAAAAAAATCAAACCAGGCATTGAAAGTTTGAAGAAATTATTTCGGTTCATCTGTTCGATGTTCCTATTATTGTTAAAGGTTTATCATTTCTTGATAAATGGCATTAAATGTTGATAATAAAGGATACAAAAAAATATAGCAGTTTAATCTGTTTTCAAACAAGGGTAAAATCGACAGAGAAACATACTTGTGCAGCGTCTGTGTGAAAAAATATTTTCTTCTCTTTACAAACTGCCCCTAGAGATAAAAAAAAGTCAGTATCTTTCATTGCTATAGCGCTATACATTGAATACCAATCTGACCAACGCAAAAATAATCTACACAAAAATGCTGAACGTCCACATAAATTCACGAGAATTTCCTTCTCTTACCAATTTCTTCAACTGGTTGTCTCACTCCAATCTCATTGTTGACTGTCATAACAGAGACTAGAGATGTGTCTGGTCGAATAGCATCTTGAAATGTCTTAAAAAAAATTAATAAAAATTAAGTTTTAGAAAATTTGACCCCTTTTAAAAATAAAATACATTTTCAAAAATATATTTCTTCGGGAACCGGGAAAATGTTTCTGCAGTATATGGTTTTTAGTTTGTTCGTATGGTATGGGCGAGAAAGCGCTTCTCCGGCTGAGAAAATACCAAGTGATAAGCGTCTATTCTTTGTGAGAATTTATTTGTTTTAAAAATTTATGCTAAACCAACAAATTTATCCCGCCTACTGAGAAAAAATTTGTTCATGCGCACCCAAGATCTCAGTAGGCGGGTTAATGTTTTTTCCTATGAATGCAATTAAATTTTTCAAAGTAGTTTGCCGAAATCTCGACTTTAAATCATGCCAAAATATTTTCCTGGTTCCAAAGGAAATACTTCTCATACGAACAGCACCTAAAAAAACATACAATTTAGACCAAATTGACAAGTTTAATTACTTAGTTATTAATATTGGCATTTGCACTTTAAGCATCATTAAAAAACTAGGTTCCATTAACGTTTTTTGATTTAAATTATAGATACAACAAATAGTACTATTGTTCATGTTCACTTAATGAACATGTTATTTCGTTGGATTGATGTTGAAACAAAAATGGTTTAATTTGTGTTGTTTGCATTCGTTAACCATACCCACGCAACATTCTTTTGCAATATTTGGTCTTTTCGAATACTAACAGCAAAAAAAAAAATGGTAAAAAAGGGTTAAATAACATTCGTGTGAACCAAAAAGTCTTTTTGAACATGGAGACAGACTAACGAGATAAGACGTGCTGCAAAATTAAACGCGAAAGAATAGTTGACTGTAGTTTTCGTTGCCACTTTTTTTGGCACATTTTCTTCCTGTCGTTCTAACGAAAGTGTTCGAGAGGTCACACCGGCATTACATAAGTCAATTACCAGGTCTACTTCACAGTCGGTCTATTTTTTCTTTCATGTCAGTGCAAATAACTTGGCATTAATAATACTACTTAAGGAATTAATTTTCACAATTTCGCAAAAATTACTTAAAAAAGTCGGTATTCGCGAAATTAACCAAAATTATTCTCGCGATTTTTTTCTCTTTCAATAAACGATTTACCATGCCCACGCACAAAATGTTGCGTGGGCATGGTAAAAAAATGCAACAACATAAATTAAACGATTTTTGTTTCAACATCGATTCAACAAAATGAGCATGTTCATTGGATCGTAAAATTTCTGCATCACTGTCGCATAAATACTGCATAAATGTTGCACTCGTTTGACCAGCGTTATGACATAATTTAATAAAGGATGGATATTCTTTTGACTTACCAAGAAACTTGTTAAAATCGAGTTTGTGTACAATGGTGTTCCGCTTTACATTTCATAGTTCAGTATATTGACCAAAAAGTCGTGTTCACACGATTTTTTGATTAATTTACCGAAAAAAATTGGCAAAAACGATGTACGCTCAAAATGAAGGTCACCTGTATTTGCGTATTTTGAAGACACTGAAAAACTAGTCTTGTCGTTATCGATGTCATATTTTTAAACATTATGGTATTCATCAATCAACCATCAAATATTAAATGTAAGATGGCCTAACACGAACTTACTTTTAAATCAAGCACTCCATTTGACTTAACAGGTAGATATGTTACTTCAAACCCATCACCTTCCAAATATCGACACGAGTCCAATACACATTTGTGTTCCTAGGTGATGATACAAAAGAAGTGAATTCTAAATCCGTTGAAATGGGTTATTCTAAATGTTTTAAAGTAACATAAAATACACACTGTTTGTGTAGTGATGATGTGTTTCTTCTTTCGTCGATTGAATCTTGCAACACCCTACAAAACAGAAATAGAAAATTAAAATAGAAATATCTAATCCCAAAAGATACCATCTACGGTTTGGTGTTTGATCCTACAACTTTTCAATCTCATGTGGACTTCTTTACATTTTTGGAACCTTCGTTGTGTGAAACAAGCTAGAGTAAAGTTATTTTTAGAGGGGTAAATAGAATATAATTCGAGACACCTTTTCAAGAATAAATATTAATTTGAATAGATAGAACAGAACTCACTTTCACAGCAATATTATTAGATTCAGTAGCTCCACTTGTAAATATGATTTCTTTTGGGTCAGCACCAATCAAATTTGCAACATGCTAAATACACACCACATTATTATAATCATGCTCTTAATACATGATACACTTAAGAGCGTAAACAAATACAAAGAATTTCTTAGGCATACCCCCTTGGGTGGAGAAAGAAAACAAAAAATTGATGAAAAATTATTTACATTTGGAATCACCCATATCAGAATCAAATTTGATGTTAGCACAAAAAATGTGTGCCGTTACAGTATCGTTGTTTTTCTACTTTTTTTAATTATGTTATCATTAAAAAATTTAAAATTTAGCGGAGATGGTGTAGTGGTAGCGCATTCGACTTGTAATCATAAGGTTTCAGGTTCGAGTCCCCACTTCCTCCGTATCTCTGGCGGTAATGTAACATAGTTACAGTCGGAGGGGAGGAAGAGCCAACCGTTAGGATGGAATCCCCAAGGACGTTAAAACTTCCCGTTACATAATTACTTACTTACTAAAATTTAGGACACACAATTTTAAAAATTTGAGAAACCCAAAACGTTTGTGTAAAAGTTGGTGTTTTTAATACATTGACAGATATTTAAAGCAGGTAAAAGCACTATCGTTTAATTTAAATCTTTTCTTTCTTATAACATTGCATACCATAAATGCTCAATTATTTTAATTTTTTTTTTAGGGTGGGTGCTTATTTGTGAGGGGTGATAAATCAAAAGGGACGCTTATAAAAGAATCAATTTGTCATGTAAAAGCTTCCTTTTTAGGTAATTGGTAAATGTTGTAACATATAAAAACCAAAAGATTATGTAACAAGCATAAATAACATGTCCCGAGTGTAAATATTTATGGTTAAATTTCCTCTACATGAATGAAGTAATAACGAACTGCTTAAACGGAAAGATAGATAAAAAATTTTGAACATGAAATTTCATGTTGTAGATGATTTTAAGAACAAAGCTGTTTTTAGTAAAAGGCCTTTCTACAATTTCCAAAACATTTATGAAAAACAAAAACAAAAAATATTGGGCGCTTATTCGAGAGGGGCGCTAATTAGAGTGTGGGCCCTGAATCGATCATTTAGGGTAACGATTTATTAAGTCTTTTGAGTTAAACTTTGACCATTTCATCATAGTTGGTTTGTGACTACAGAAAGCAAAACAACATTTGTCACCTCTCGTGCTGTTTCTACAGCCTCCTCTGCTTCCCATCCATAAAAATGAGTTCTGGAGTGTGGATTACCATACTGTGAAATGGAATAAGGTAACATGGCATCTAATACCCTGGGATCCTAAATAATCATAGCAAAAATTTATATAAACAATGTAAAAAAATACCTCCAACTAGAGTTGCCTGCTACCGAACAAGAGCTGTACTTATGAAGTTCCAAATCTTTCTAGTGTCAGGTTGATATTTCCATGGCAAACATGAAAAAACATTTTTAAACACGACATACCAATGGTGTTGTAGCTTGTGCGTCCAAATATAGCGGTTTCATCTCAAATTGATTTAACTTCTGAAAGAAATCAATGTAGGACATTTTTGTTTTCGTAAAAACAGTTTTAGTACTAAATTTATTTTGCCAGTCTTATGATTATTTATGAAATGGAAATTATATTTTACAACGAGAAGAAAGTTAAATTACCTTTCACAGCAGCGGCAGCACATATTTGTCCAACATGTAATTCTCTTTGTGGTTGCCTTGGCTTAAGCACCAAACGCCATAGACATCGAGATCGTTGCATAATTTAATTTTTCTCTATAGGATATGAAGACATTTTCAAGAAAATTAATGAGAGGTTTTAATTACAAAAAAAAAATGTTTGGAAATGAAAATTTCAGGTATCTTAATTCGTGGGTTTCAATTGAACACGCCTTTTTTTTACGCATTTAATTTTCGCGCATCTGCGTGTCGCGTATCTAGACTTAGTTTTTGTGCAATTCTTACAGCTAATACAGCTTACCAATTTCTTAAAAGTTTTCTTTATAAACGGATCATTTTGCATGGCTGATTGGAGCTTAAAAACTTTAACAATTTTAGATGTACGTCAAACAAACCAAATTGTACATAATGACGAACCTTAATTTAGTGTGGAAGAAAGAGTTATGAGACTTATTATTAACCCTAACTCATTATTCAATCTGATTATTAGGTTTTGACAATCTAAATTTTACGCAGCAAAAGGGTGCTAAAAAGTAGTATTTTGGCACAACTAGTTACTCTGTTTAAAAATTACAACATGCGAACATTTCACGAATTAATGTAGCGACCAAACTATGCTAAACTTTAAAAGCCAAAAAAATCTTATGTTCACACAATATTATTAATCTTTGTGCTTTGTTAATATTTCAGAAACAAACTATGCAATAAACCAAGGATTACATAGACAGAATCTAATTGAAGACAAGATGTATTAGGTATTAACTCCAATGAATGCATTAAATAAGTTAAAGAAACAGAATCTTCTTTCATAATAAATATGTATGTAGAAAGAAACCAGGCAACGGTATAGAACAGAACAAAAAAGAAGGTTAAGTACATTTTGGCTTTATAAAGATAAATAATAACTATAAAAACACTATAAATTCGTATTGGAAGAAGTATCAAAATGCTTGCTATGGTCTTCAGTGTATGTGCCCAACCCAAACATCTTTTGATGAAAGGGTCTCCTACGACAGCCATCTTTACTTGTAAATCTCCTTTGCTTAAATGTGTTCGAATTTTTATCATGTTTATGTTTGCAACATTGTAAACTCGCAATATCTATCGGATGAGCTTCGGTGTTGAAGACATAACCAGAACTACCGGCAAAACAATCATTTTGATCATAGTTAAAGTCAGCCCAATATTCACTGAAGTTGTAAAATCCAGCATTATTTTGGTGGATGAAATTGTTCTCATCGAAAAGCAAGTATAAGTATTTTGTTGTTTCGGCTAGAAAGAAGGATTCCATTCTGTCATCTAATTGGTGAGAATCGACATTCTTTATCTGAAAGTAACACAATACATAATATTGACACCATGTGTCCTTTAAACAGGAGCCTACTATGCATTACCACACGCTACCACACACCTTGAATATATGTATATAGCAGTTATGAATATGGCAAATTATCAGCTTTCTTAGTTTCACTGAGTAAATCAAAAATTAAGACAAGACAGCTTTTAAGTTTGATGCCCCAAGTAAATTATTTTTATATCAGATCCATGCATTTTCAGTTTGTCAAAGTTCAATTGTCAACTTTCAGAGCAGACTTAAATCATAAAATGAACTAATTGTTGTTGACATAACCATGACTGTTTTCTCAGAAATTCAGGTTCTTGGTGGGCCCCGACATGGATTATTTCAGTGTCCACACGTGCTAGAAAATAGAATCAGCAAATCTTAAAGGTTGTCTACCTGGCTTACCCGTGTGCAAAAGTGGCAATTTTGCAATTTTTGTCAAAGAAAGAGGAAAATGCCTTTGTTTCAACGATTCTGTCCAATATTGTAAGCCATTTTCTTTCAAGCATACAAAACCTATCCACCTACACAAACGTTAACCTGCAAATTTTCAGTGACGTGTTTAAACGCAAATGACATTTACAAACATAAAAATCAGCAACATACTGTTGCATATCCACAGGGTGTCCAAGCAATGTTATTTATTGCATCCAAGATGTCTCGTCCAGCTTCCAAAAAGAATGGATCTTTCGTAGCTTGGTACAAATACATCGCACTTTCAATAAGTTCTTAAAAAAGAATGTTATAAAAATTAAGTCAAACAGGGTTGACATCGTAGCTACTCACCAATTGCATATAAATAAACGTGTTAAAAGTACATAGGGTGAAAGATAACTAAAAATACGGAAGCAATACAGATAATTTAAAAAGCACCAGCAAATATATTGTGAGAATGGCAAAATGCAACTTGGTCGTCAGAAGTTGTACAGGAGTAAACTTTCTTTTTGGGACAAAATAGTAATTTTACACATGGCGGAAAGCAGTAAATGTCTCAAGGTAAATTTTCATGCTTGTGATGCTAAAGTAATTTTATTTGTGCCTTGTGACATTCTGCAGATCAAAATAGTAAAGTTACTATATGAAAAACTACTTGCAATACTGGATCAATCTCGAAGAAAAAAACCCAGCCTAAATTAACTTTTTCTGCTAATGTCAGTATTCCTGTGGTAAACGGCACAATTTAATTTTCCGACTTGTCTACGAGGAGATATTCTATGTTAAAATATGGGTTACCTAAAAATGTGCTGATGGGTCAGAATTTTTTTGACTTTTGGCTATGATTAAAGCTTAAAACACAAACCTGGACGAAGTGGGTATCCTTCCCTTTTATTGAAAGGTTTATTTTCGCCTAACTGATAAATTCAGGTGTTCCTCCATATTGCTTCCAAACTTGATAATAATTATGAAATGTTTTTGAGGCTTCCCCGATTTTTCCTATTAGAACCTAAATATAAAATATAGATCTCATTTGAATAGGAAAGTTATTGAACAATGGTAATAACTTTTAATGGATATTTTTTAAACAAAACGAACCTCGACACCAGGCCAATAAGCATCAAGTGACTGAAATATTGGAAGTGATATTTTGCCAGTTTCCATATGAGTCCAAATGTACCAATCGTCATATTTTAAGTGTTTATATATACTGTTGCTGAATTCTAAAAATACAAAGAAGAAATTATTAACAGCTATTAATGGAAAGTTTCATCGTGCTGTACAGTGATAAATGAGAAATATTTGCACACAATTCAGTTTGGTTTTAAAACTTGAATTACTCACTTATGCTGATTGATTCTCACAAAGACTTTTATGAGGCCCCCCAAAATTTCATTTTGCCAAGATGAAGTCATGTCCAGATATTTCGCAAAGATTTTTTTTCGTAAATGAACCGTTTTAAGGTTTTTTGAAGAATCTGCTGGTACTTTTTTCACAATTTTAAATTTTTAGGGCTATTTTTTGAGGTAAGGTTGTCTTTAATTAAACTTACTAATATATCATAGAAACTTTTACCAACTACAAAAAAGAAAATTTACCAATAAGAACAAGAGAATAATTTCTTAAAAAATCATTCGCAACAATTAATTTTAGTGAATATGTTTGTTCTAGACATTTCGCGAATTAATATTTCGCGAAATTAATAATATTTAATATTTCCAGAAATTTTTTGCACAGACAAATTTTCGCAAATAGGGTTAAGATTCGTGAAATATCTGCTAACATTAACCAACTTAAGGTATATAAGCCAACATTTGGCATAAATAAATGAATACCTTTAAACATGTCCATCAACATAGGTTCGTTAAATAGCACTGATCCTTTTACTAAGTATTCGAAATATGAATCAACACCTGCTCCAATCCCAGCATCAACTGCAGTCCAAATGCCTGTTTCAACATTTATATGATTCCCAACCTGAATGAAAACAGTTTCACAGTTTTGATGAATTAAATAAAGAGTCAAACTTTTCAATTATCTTCTCACTCTATTTTATCTGTCTGTTTTTTGTTTTTGTTTTAGGAGAGGTTTAACTCAAACCAGGTGTTTAGAAATATTTTGAAGGAACAAACTTTAAAAAAAAAACATAGTGATTCAACTTTTAAATTTTCAAATTTTATATTTTATGGGGGAATCATTTTTGTTTTGGGAGTTTTGGTCTTAAAAAAATTTAAAACACTAATATGAATTTTTAAAAAATATATTCCAAACAATTCCTGTAAAACCCAGACAACAGATATGCAAGGTGAAAAAAAGTAACGTACCAACCCCAGTTTGGATCTACTTTTCCATAAACCATCTAAAGCCTTTCTAGCAGCTACCATAAATCTCTCATCACCTGAAATAAACACAATGATTGATTGTTTTTATCTTTTACACAATTCCACACTTGAACATGATAAATCTTACCAGTTAAATATGATAACGCTCCAAACTCTAATATGAACGTTCCCACACTAGCTGTACACGTCACTGGTGTTTCACCTTCTGGAACGCCATCTTCGAAATTTACAGTACCGTATGGCATGCTGGTGTTTGTGTCGAATGCTAAGAAAGCGTATCAATAACTAAATTAAATACCAATACAAATACATTCCTTGTTTATGTTGTTAAGATGTGCTCATGACCTTTTCATTACTTAAAAAAGCAAACCCTATTTCTTAAGAATAATCATCATCAATTATGTTGGCATGGAAGAGACAACAAATCGTTGGGGTTGCTAATGAAATAAAAATAACTATCAATGTTTAACTTAAATTGAAAACAAACTGGTATTACCTGGTAACAGTTTGGTTGCAGCATTGACAGCAAGTCGTAGAAGAGGTCCCTCGCAGGGCCATCCTAACTCTAACATTAGATTAGAACGATATGATAGTAGATGTGCTGAAAGCAACCCACCAACAACTAAAAAATAAACAAGGCTAAAAATGTTTCAAAAAGAGCCTTTTACACAAAGACAAAAACTTCCAAGATGGACTGCACGTACGTCGCCTTTAAGGGAATACTAATAAAAAATTTAATGATAACATAAAAAATAAAAGAAATTGAATATTTTATATTATAGGGATAGTGAGATATATAAATACATGCAAAGGGAAAAGACTGTTTGAAATTTTTCTCAACCATGTTTCATTCAAACAAAATGTTAAAGGCTTTTATGCTTTCCTCTCTTTTGCATAAATCGAAGCATATTGACACTTTGAATTTGAAAAAACTTGGCCTGAAGCCCATGTAAAATTTACTCAAGCTATGTATCCTCTGAAAGAAATGAATTTTATTTTGAATAAATAAGTTAAAAAACGAACTGTCACTAATAGTTTCCATACCGGTTTATGAGAAACATAAGAACTCAAGTTTGTGTAAAAATGCATGAATGTATGAAACGTAAAGTAAAATACACTGAAAAAAATTGTTTTTTTTCCATTTATGCATACAAAAAAGCAAAAACTTACCTCGGATGTTGGTTTCAAACACTGACACATTTATATCAGTATCAAATGACAATGTCTCTTCTAGAAGCAGTGCAACTCTTTCAAATTCAGTAGTATTTCCCATAATCTATAATAATTGAGTGAAATAGGGGTTTGTAATACAAAAAATAGGTCCTTGTTATGTAAAATTAAATATAAAAATAAAGATATATAATATAAAGAAGCAGAAAGAAGGACTAACTAATAGTGTATCAAGTGCGTCAACGAGTGTAAGAGAATAACTAAAAAAGAAAAAAATAGTGTTCGCAAAGTGTCCAAATTAAATACCATAACACCACCATAATACTGCAAGCTTTCAATTCTGACTCATGCCTAACATAATTTAGCATGCACTAGCCAAATTAAATTAAATATAGTTCCTGCTATAAACTAAAGGTCTGTTTTATCACTTTATTGTTATTAAAGAAATTAAATGCAACCATACAATGCCTAAAGTCTGTAGTTCGTATAACAACCATATTTTGTTGAAACCTACATATCGAATCTTATAAAACATACAATAAAAGTTTAGCCTACTTTGGGTCTTTACCGAATTTGAAGCCAATCAGGGGGGCACCCTAATTAAACGCCTGGCTTGAATAAGTGCCCGTCCTGTCAGGAAAATAACTTTACTCATACCCTCCTTTGAATAAGCATCCATCCTCAAAGAAGCGCCACTTCCCTTCACCTTAACCCTATTAAACCCGGGCTTTTTAGGTCTGCTGTAGCACCGGGGGAGGGGGGGGGGGGGGGGGGCATAAAGTGCCCGCGGACACATTTTTAAAATTACTCATGAACTACAAATCATTTTGCTATAAAACTTGGCACACTTGTAATTTAACACAATAGGAATACGATTGACTTTGACGTCATTGCCACCTGTTGTGACGTCATCAAAGACAAAGGGTAGCTGATTTTTTTAGGTATTAATGAAAAATGTCGTAGTTTAGAGTATGCTATGTTTTAAAAGTAGACAAGTATGTAAAATATATACAAAAATATTATAATTATGAAAAAAAGTCTAATTGTTAGATATATGTTAGGAGAAAATGAAATTTGATCACAATAAAAAATGTTTTTTTACAATTCAAAACATCAATTTCTTTTTTGTTTTCAAAAGTAAGTATATTTCCCAAAATGAAGAAATAATCACAATAGGAATAAGATTGACTTTTAATTTGAGTGTTATGACGTCATTACCACCTGTAGTGACGTCATCAAAGACAAAATATCAATTTTGGTCCGTAAATTATATATTCTGGTCTGTAAATTACACATCTGGTCCTCATTTTATCTTACACGTGTGATTACTTTCAAATGTTTATCAACTGAATAATTTTTGACTAAAGATTTAGCATAGAAGAAGATAACAAAAAAATATTTACTTTTCTTTTACCCCCTGTTCACAAATGGCTTACCCCCGGAAATGTACAAAAAAAATCCAAATTTTTTTTTTAGAATCACAAAGTCCAATAAAAGTTAGGAAAAGTCACAAAATTTCAGGGTCTAATAATGAGTAAAAAAAAAGATATTGAAAAAAGAAAAAGCCACAGGCACTATAAACCCCCCCCCCCCCCCATCCCCCCCGGTGCTAATAGGGTTAAGAAACGGGTGCTTAATCGAAAAGTTTTATTTCAATATTAGAATTTTCTGCAATGTATGCATGTCTTCGGGGAGAATGGAGAAGATAGTTAACAAAAAGGGTTAAAATAAACAACAGGTTCATTCTCTTTGGTTCTTATTTGCGTTTTGTTTGAATTAACTTGGATTCCCAATAAGTACCTGTGTTTGGAAATTATACTGTTGTGCAATAAATTTAATAAGCACCCCGCTAGAATTACAGACCCGCTCAAATAGGTCCCCCCATTACACACTTAAAAACTGGACGCTTAATAAAGGACTTGTGATAATATATAAAGGGTTGGTTAAAGAAAGGTTAAAACATTTTTCTGTTTTCTTTTTTAATATGGGAATAGTGCTTAAAAATAAGACTAATTCAAATTTAGACAAAAGGACAAAGTAACAACGATAAATCGAGATTCGAATTACATTTTTGTCTACGTAATAGCACAAACACTACAACATAAAAATTCCACACAACATTGTTACCTTCCCCAAGTATCTTGTCCAGAACATGACAAGGGCTTAAGTTCATCGTAAGGATATGCATACTGGAGATAATTGTTGTATCCATGATAAAACATTTGCTTTGCTTTTTCTCTAGAAATAACAATAATGTAAACAACTAGATACAGAAAGAATGCCATTAATTAGATGTAAGTTTTACCTGTACAGTCTTTGTTCTTTTTTGCCCATCCACGAATCACCTTCTGCAACACATAACCACCCCACCACAAGGAATTGTAAATACATCATATTTGTCACTTATCATTACATTTTTCTAGTAAAATATATTTATTTACATTATTTAGGCTGCACAGGTAACTCATAATACACAGCTTTTCAAGATTAAGATTCCTCTAAAATAAAGCATGTATTAAACATAAGTGACATTGGGAAGTAGACGAAGGGAAAAAAAAAGTTTACGGGTGGCACAAAGCTGGTTAAACTCGTTAACCGAATAGGAGGTATATAAAACCTGCCAAATGTAACATAACATTGATATAAACAATAATGCTATAATAAAGTTAACACGTTTTTACTAGGTATGGCAAATTTCTACTTATGCATTGTCCATTTTTAATTTGCATTTAATAGCGTATACACCCAAAAAAGATCTTCATACAACATTTGTGACCTCTCCATATTTAATTATTAAACCAAAACTTTATGCTCTATTACATTGGGGCTAAATTTGCCTTTTGAAACCACCCATCCCCCCTCAACACGCTCCGTCGCATTTTTATTTAAATCCCCTAATAATTATGTCACGCTAGAAGACAACAACTACCCGCAAAATTCTTGCCACTTTCTATTGAAGACGCCTCTTTTATTTTGTCAATACAAAATCTAAACAAAATTGCAATATGATTACTTAGTGAATTGTTTACATATTTAAAACATTCAAAACATCTTTCGAATGTTTGTAGTAAACTTTCGAATGTGACACTAAAGTATGACAGAAAAATACAGAGAAAATGAAAACTAAAACGTTCCTATTGCAATTAACTTGGCAAAAATTATTTTTCGTCACAAAGCAAAATCGAGTACTGTTCACCCCTTTATTTACCGTCAAGATGCATCACGAAAAAGGGTAAGAACTACCGATGTCCCCAGCGTTACGTAATTATTGAACGTTCCCCTTGTGAAAACAGCATTGTTGATGATTAAGCAATTTAATTTTTAATAACTTAAAATTTTTTTAAGTAACTTAAAAAAGGCAAGAGAAACCAGAATAAAAATAAGGGTTTAAATACCATAATTCATATATGTGGGAATAAAAATCTTATTCAACAAATTGCAAGGGGCTCATCCTTTTTCAACCATTTTTGCAAAAATTGCAATACATCAACAAAAAATGTCAAAATAAAGCATTTCTGCTATCTCATTGATAAATTTATGTTGAAACCAAAATTTTATTTTTTACACGTTTTTTCAACTAATTTTTTCGAAAAAAACTAGTCATTATCCTGTGGAAAAATTCACGAAAATTCACTGCGCTACCTGCAGGTACAGACAACAGACAAACAGATGGCAAGTATTATTTTCTTATATAATTACCACTACAAACGCAGAACATAATGGTGAAATATTTTTTTAATTTTTATGTCTTTTACTACTTCTGTTACAAATTGGCAAAAAAACTATTATAAACCATTGTCTATAAATTTAAATCTTCCAATGCATTTTCTTATATTTCAAAAGTTCAAAGAGTTGTTTTAAGATGAAAAATTAAAAAACGTTTCGCGAGAAAATATATTTGATAAAAACGAATCAGATTGTGTATAAAAAAATAATTAAAAAATAATAAAAACACCAATATAAAGGCATCATTCTCAAAATTTATGAACTATACTGAACTATACCACCTTCCTAAAAATCTGCTGTATAAAAAATGCTAAAAATGTTGATAATATATATATATATATATATATTAAATATGAAAAACAAATTATTGCTACGCAAAAACACATTTTAAGAACCAAGAAAATACTGTCAGAAGCCATATTTGCATCATAGTCACAGTAGGGTGTACACCATGCACAATATCCCGTAGTTGAAGAATGAATTGATACAAGAATCCTTTAGTTAATTCTTCACTTGGATGCTAAAAAGAATAAAATTGACTACACTAAAAATTATTTAAAATTATTAATTTCCTTCAATATCACGTCATTTTTATGACAAAGCAAAGACTGAATAACACACTAAATAAACCACCCGGGTAAACTGTCTGCATACATTACTAACATATTGCTGCACATGGTGTAGTGGGTTCGTCTGTGGTTCCCAGTTGTTGGGATGGCGGGTCGAATCCCGTTCACTGCCAGGCAGTATGTTAGTGATGCGCAAAGTAGTTCTACTTCAATATAAAAATGCTTTTGCTATAGTGGGATAACGCAGGTTGTAGCCCGTGCCTTCAGTTCTGCTGAAGTTGCAGGATAGGTATTTTTTCAAAAAACATGCAAAATGCTTTTTTCAAGCTGTGAGCAGTCCATAGGATCTGCAACACACAGTATACCTGTAATAAAAGTCCAATCTGGATGTGCCATAGTTTATCTGCACTTAAGTGCTCAATTTAACGCCGGGGCACCCACTTTTTCATAACACTAAACATTTATATAAGAAAGAGGGGGAGAGAAGTTAAACAAAATGTCCTCACTTCATTCCAGCCCATGTCACTGATGAATTTTTTAATGACGGATCATCTTTTGTCAGAGTATATGTATACTCTTTTGCGGAGTCTCTTTTCCACCAGTTCTTGATTTTTCTAAAATACATAACAACACGTTATCAGGACATAAAAACGTTGCTTTGGAAGTTTTGATATTAACTGATATCAACCTTAATGCAGAGCACGTTGAAAGATGATTAAGATGGTCCCTTTTCTTACAAAGCTGGATTTAAGTAACAACAGGTTAATCACACCATCTTGTCTGTATGGCCCTGCCATTATTATTGTTCTAATATTATGAGTTCTGTGGGAATTTTGGGTAAACGTCCCAATACTTAATTACTTTACCAAGCGCAAAGGAAGGAAAAATTTCTCTTTTGTAAAGTGGCTCATATCTGTCATATTTTCAAAGAAGCTGACTTAGAATTTATGTGCACATTAAAAAGTTTTCTAGTGGGCACAAACTAAATTAAAATTTTTAGGAAGCAGTAACAACATTGTTATTGCGCACTAAAAAACTGTACCAGAGCGCATAAGACAACAATATAACAGATATAAACATAATCAATAAAAGCAAAGAACGCATATAGTTCTGGTATATTGTCTAATACTCATATTCATTTCTCAAAAGTGTGGAATTCCAGCATCATAGTTAACGATATGACAATATAGGTAACTATGATGATAACTATAGTGTACATTAGAAATATTCTAGTGTGCACTAGCCTGCAACATTAATGCACACTAAGATAAAAAATTGGTGCGCCCTATAAAGTCCAGCGCAACAGTAACAATTGAACTAGAGCACACTACATTTAAATTTTCTATTGTTCTACAAACTCCAGTGCACAGTAGATCAATTTCCAGTGTTCATTAGTACTGCTTTCTGGTAACTTAAATAGTGCGCTAGTGTGCACTAAAATAAGTAATAATAACTGTAATAAGCATTATTTTTCAGCTCAAGAAATCAAGCTTTATGATAGGTAGCACGAGTACTGCTTTTAAAAGCATTTTTTGATGTATATAAAAACATGGTGTGCACTAACATTTCAGTTTGTTTCTCAGCTTTTTTAACACAACATAACACTGCAGTTTCCAAAACAATATAATTAGAATTTAGGTAACAGCATTCTGTAACATTTATGATTTGTAACAATATCTGAGATTACCAATCATAGTCAATTGTTAGCAACACTAATTGCAATCAATGACAGAAAGTGCAAATCTATTAATGGAAACAAACTGTTAATAAAAAAATGCATTAGGTAAGAAGAGCAAGTGCTCTATGATTCTTTATAAGATCCAGTAAATTTTTGTTTTATTTTGAACTGTACCTCGACTTGGAGATTGCATCAAGTATCCCTGATGTATTCTTTGGCAGAGTAGTGTAGTGATACTTGTACAGTATACTTCGGATATACTTAGGCGGCTTTGATGGAAAAGGATTGTGGCCTAATAATGACAAAACCTGTGGTTCGCCAATTAAAAGCTTATCAATCAAATGTATGAACCATGGATTGTGTTGATAGGATCCAAGAGCAGCAAACCACATTTGCCAGTCCAATCTTGGGTTGATGTGGTGCTAAATTAAAAAGTTAAAAGTGTTAATGTTTGGAGGGCAGTGGTGTGCATATTCAAGTAACCGATCCAACACATCATCTTATTTTTTATTATTGCTTCTTGGTCATATAACAATGATCATAGAGTTAACCAAAAAATGTTTTAGCAGGAAAAAAGAACCTGCTTCTTTTCCCCTGCTTCTTTTATTCAGCAATAAAAGAGAGTAAAAATAAATATCAATAGATCAAGCTTTGTTTTGCATTGATTATATGAGACTTTATGAAAATGCTATTTACATAACATCATGTATCATCATTTTCAAATGCCTTCATTAAATCATTTTTCTTTGACAAATCACAAATTATCAACCTAAATATGAAGACATTTTTTTTTTTTGAAATTTGAATTTAAAGAAAAAACTATCCATTTGGAATGATTATTTTGAACTGCTAGAAATAATTTCTATTCCAACTTTTTAACCATTGCATGTTCATTCTCACCTACGATTGGCAAACGCTCAGAAACATTCCCGGGTTTGAAATGGAAGTTATACTCCTAAAAAAAAAATATGAATGTATTTCTAAGTAACTTACTTTAAACAGATAAAAATTGACAAACCGGAATACACATAACAGAAAATTAAACATCCTCACTTTCCACTGTCCATTAAGATCATTGGTTCCTTCTATGATTAGTTCTGGTCTTCCACCAACACCTGTCATTCTGTTTAAAGAAAGTATAAGTTTAAAAAAAATTATTTAGGTTAATTACATTTGATATTGCCAGAATTTAAAAAACAAAGTCGATGGTTAAAAATCTTTTTTATTTTTCTCTATTTTTTTCTAATAGTTGGTAAGAATAGAAATTCTTTATTTCTATCATTACGAAAAGGTTTCCCGTCTCCTAAAATTTAATATTTCTTATTAATACATCATGTTTTCTAGAGTGAGCCCAAATTGGACTTCTAGATGTTTAAAGCTTTCATATAATATATGCCAGGCTACGAAAAAAAACAAAGCTTAGAATCCTTTCCGGATCCATAAGGTATTTTCGTTAAAATCATATTTCCACAGAAAAATACAAGTCTGTGTTAAACGTATTGTTTGCATGAAAAAGCATGAGTTAAACTTTGACATCATTTTAAATACACTAAAGTTAATCATGGTACAGAATGTTTTCAAGTTTCTGTTATATTTGTGCCATAATTTTAAACGCTATAGAAAATATTAGAATAAGAAAAATGTGTGCCATGTTTTAGTGTGATAACTAGTTTATCAATAGAATGAAAATCTTATACTGCAAAGATTTAAACAAACAGTTGAATATTACCTACATTAATTATCGTCAGAGCAAAGCAAAACTTTATAAATTACTGTTTTTGTGTGTAGAAGGTAGAAGAATGCTTATAATTTTACTTTAACATTTTTTGTAATTACAATCACAAAATTAATTTTACCTAACTAAAAATTTTCATTTGGTCATTTGGTTGATTGTGTAATTTTGAAAAATTTGTTGTAAGAAAAAGATCTATATTATTTTGGTTAAGTGAGGTTCTTGAACTTTTTATTCAATATTTTCTAGCTGTGTTTTTACTGCTTCTTTGGCTAAACTTTTACATCAAATGAGTAAACATTTTTTAAAGAAATTAGCTTAAAGGTTTTAACCCTATTACGGCATAGCTATGCACCTATGAAATACATGACCACCTGTTGTATTTCTCATTAGAACGTATTAAGAATTTTTACAAGCTTCAAAATATCAAAAAATAGGAACGTCCCAAAACCTTCATGTTCTCATATAAAAAACCTGTGCTACTTTCAGCATTTGTTTTTCTAATGCTACGCAGACAATATGTGATATTGTATTTATAGTCGATGGCCCGTGGAAAAATCCACGTGTTCGCCCGTCCTTTTTATGCAGCATTGCGTGCGTCTCGCTACTTGCGGTACCATTTTGCGTGACAGACAGACGTATACGGGTATTATAATACAGATTTATCTCCTCTTAGTCAATCATGCTTCAGATATTTCCTGTGCTTATAATAAATGCTTACCTTCTAAATAATCCATAACTGTTAGCAATTTGAAATTTATCGGCAGCTGAATACCATTTATGAATGACAGGATAGATGTCACCTTGTGTTGTTGAGTCAATGTTAGTGTATGGTACCTGAAACATAAGTTTTTGTTGATTAATTCTGTGTAGATTACAGCCACATATAGTACATATTGGACAACGGTTACAATAACTAGTACAATAAACTTGTTTTACTTGACATGCATATTATTTTACTGTTGTACATTTGGTCCATAGTCAACAAAGTGTATTGGAATTGGTAACAGATTGTATGAACTAGATGACATAAGGTAACAGTAGACACAAATGTAGTAGAATTTTATCTAAAAAAAATTATTATGCCCTATATAATAATAGGTTAACTATGTCTGTTACAGGCGTAGGGGATGTTTTTTTTCAAAAAAAATTATGTTAATGCATTGGGCTGAAATCAACACACTAAATAACTTGGAAACGGGTGTAATTAACTGACGTCAACACCTGCCTGGATAACAAGGGGCCACCTGAAACCAAAATAGGGCCAATTTCCTAACGTAAAGCCAATCATTTATCAAAAATTCATTAAAGCCTTGTATCTCCTTAACGGTCTGTCTAAAGCATGTGATTCTACACATAATTTTATCTGCCTTTCAAGCTTCAAAAATGGGACGTTTCTGTAATGGATGGGTCATTGATGACATCATTCTCATAATCTCCATAACTAACTTGATCATGTGGATTTTTCCACATGATATCCAACGAGTTTTATATTCAATCCTCTTGTCTATTCAACCTTACAAACATGAAATAAATAGTGTTATTAAACTGGGCAATCATATGGTTGTATATGACTGAGAATAAACTACAACAAAAGTGTCTCTCTACACCTTGTTTAGATACGACTTTAGATATATGTCAAATAAATTTCTAGAACAGTTATTTCGGGCTGGTTTTCATTGAGCTGGATCGGACCAGAATCAGATTGGATTATGATCCATGCAGACAACATGGTTTTTTATTATCAAAACTGATTCAAAACTTTCCAAACAGATAAAAAAAATCCTGATTTAAGTTTGGATCATAGCTGTATCTATTTTGTAAGCAGGGTTCGAAGTCATTCTCTTTTTTTAGCATATCAAATTTAGCTACTAAACATAAAATTCGCAGATCAAAACTAAATATTTCAAAAATATATACTGCAGATAAATTTTACTTTCAGTTTTTTTTATTATGTTTCTTTGTTATTGCAACATATGCAAAAGGTGAAGATGTAACATTACAACATGTATGTGAGTTTTACAGTGTTGCCTAATAACAATATATTTAAACCTTTTTGTTGTCACACGTACATGAATGCTATTGTTTAAAATGCTAACGATCATAAAAGCTTTATATATTTTTAAATGAATGGACATTCTTTATTTCGCACCAACTACTTTTGATACTTTTTATTCACATCAAGGATACGGTAACCCCCTGAGACACATACTCAGTATATTTAAAATATCTCCTCTGCTCGCTATATTAACCCTAGCAAATATATATATTCTGAAAGCTGAATAAATTATCTCTAGAATGATGATAAAATATTTCCATAAAAAAAGTCCAAAAAGTAGAAAAAAAATTATATACAAAAATTCACCCTTCCAGTTCATTTTGTCGAACACTCCCCTCAGTAAAATTTTTGTTCGTTGAAAAAAATATGATTGCGAAGCTCTTATTCAGCTCTAAAAAACTTTGCTTTTTTTACTCAAAACAACACGTGGTTCCAAAAATATAGCATATTTTGTGTTACAATAGCTGTTTTATGACTGATTTATCTATTTTTAAGCATGATAGATCAATATCTCGATATTTCCTCACTTTCTGCGTTAGAAAAAGCAAAGTTTTGTAGCAAAGATATAATTGTCGCAACAAACTTGTTTTCGTACAATTTCGACAAGATGGAGGGGAGTGTTCGACAAAAATATACACCGTTACGACTGAAAATTTTATTACGAGAAAAAGCAAATCAAAGACCTTTGCTTTTACCTGCAAGAATCATGGTTACACCCACTTAAACGTTATGAATAATTAATAACTCATGAATATTTTATTTAAAATTAAAGGTAAAGTGTTTTCGCAGAACTATGGGTCTAGTTATTGTTAAACAGACAACAGGATGATAATATAACATAACAGGATAAAACGAAAAAAATAAAGAAATAAATTAAAAAGGTATAGATGATAAATAATAATATATTTGTATAGATTATTAAAGTGTGAATGTTTCCTATGTTATATGTAGAGATGCAATTTTTTATTCGTTCTGCATAACTCTCTTTAATTAGATTAAATATATTTGAGGAATTTTAAACTTTGAGCACACTATTGAAAACACTAAAAGATAAAAAAAAATTTTTCTCATATTATCCCTCTTAACAATATTTGATTCTTTTTTTAAAAATATCAGGAAAATATGCCAAAGAATCAAAATTGAAAAAAATAATTTTTTAAAAAAAATGACCCTGAAGGGGGTTACCGTATCCTTAAAATAGTAGTTTTAATTTCTCTATTTTTTTACGGCGATTTTTTATGTTTGTAGGGGTATTTTCTCTTCATTATATAGTATGGCGATTTTAAAGCTTCAAAGACATTTTAGAAGGATGTACAGCGATTTTTAAGGTTTATAGGAGCAATTGTATGAAGTTTAAACAACACCATAATTTGTTCTAAAACCATAAAAACAGAATCGCATGGAGCTTAAACAATGCCATATTTTGTTCTAAAATCATCAAAACGCGACCATATAAAGCTTAAACAACACTGTATTTTGTTTTAAAATCATCAAAGCGAGATCGTATGGAGCTTAAACAACGCCATATTTTGTTCAACGTAAACTTTGTGAGGAAAAAAACTGAGAAAAAATTATCTTAATTTTCGCAGATCACTTTTAATATTTAATTCGAACTTATTAACACAAGGTATAGATGT
>JASGCC010003867.1:0-22130 GCA_030067915.1 Hydractinia echinata | reverse complement strand
ACGTAGTTGACGGTGTTCTAAACCTATGCGTCAAGGAAAACAACTTGGGACGTCGTAGTCCATTGAGAGTGGAAGGACTAGACCGATGGTAGTGTGCGCAGGCACGTGGAACCACGTGATTTACGTGTAACACCTTTATTAGGCGACAAAAGGTCATATTACAGCCTTTAGAGGCCGGTATACGTAGTTGACGGTGTTCTAAACCTATGCGTCAAGGAAAACGACTTGGACGTCGTAGTCCATTGAGAGTGGAAGGACTAGACAATGGTAACCTGCGCAGGCACGTGGAACCACGTGATTTACGTGTAACACCTTTATTAGACCGCAAAAGGCCGTATTACAGCCTTTAGAGGCCGGTACACGTAGTTGACGGTGTTCTAAGCCTATGCGTCAAGGAAAACGACTTGGACGTCGTAGTCCATTGAGAGTGGAAGGACTAGACCAATGGTAACCTGCGCAGGCACGTGGAACCACGTGATTTACGTGTAACACCTTTATTAGACCGCAAAAGGCCATATTACAGCCTTTAGAGGCCGGTACACGTAGTTGACGGTGTTCTAAAGCTATGCGTCAAGGAAAACGACTTGGAACGTCGTAGTCCATTGAGAGTGGAAGGACTAGACCAATGGTAACCTGCGCAGGCACGTGGAACCACGTGATTTACGTGTAACACCTTTATTAGCGCAAAAGGCCATATTACAGCCTTTAGAGGCCGGTACACGTAGTTGACGGTGTTCTAAAGCCATGACGTCAAAGGAAAACGACTTGGACGTCGTAGTCCATTGAGAGTGGAAGGACTAGACCAATGGTAAGCCTGCGCAGGCACGTGGAACCACGTGATTTACGTGTAACACCTTTATTATACCGCAAAAGGCCTTATTACAGCCTTTAGAGGCCGGTACACGTAGTTGACGGTGTTCTAAAGCTTACGTCAAGGAAAACGACTTGGAACGTCGTAGTCCATTGAGAGTGGAAGGACTAGACCAATGGTAACTGCGCAGGCACGTGGAACCACGTGATTTACGTGTAACACCTTTATTAGACCGCAAAAGGCCGTATTACAGCCTTTAGAGGCCGGTACACGTAGTTGACGGTGTTCTAAACCTATGCGTCAAGGAAAACGACTTGGACGTCGTAGTCCATTGAGAGTGGAAGGACTAGACCAATGGTAATGCGCAGGCACGTGGAACCACGTGATTTACGTGTAACACCTTTATTAGGCGCAAAAGGTCATATTACAGCCTTTAGAGGCCGGTACACGTAGTTGACGGTGTTCTAAAGCTTACGTCAAGGAAAACAACTTGGACGTCGTAGTCCATTGAGAGTGGAAGGACTAGACCAATGGTAACTGCCAGGCACGTGGAACCACGTGATTTACGTGTAACACCTTTATTAGCGCAAAAGGGTATTACAGCCTTTAGAGGCCGGTACACGTAGTTGACGGTGTTCTAAACCTATGCGTCAAGGAAAACAACTTGGACGTCGTAGTCCATTGAGAGTGGAAGGACTAGACCAATGGTAAGTGCGCAGGCACGTGGAACCACGTGATTTACGTGTAACACCTTTATTAGGCGACAAAAGGTCATATTACAGCCTTTAGAGGCCGGTATACGTAGTTGACGGTGTTCTAAGCCATGACGTCAAGGAAAACGACTTGGAACGTCGTAGTCCATTGAGAGTGGAAGGACTAGACCAATGGTAACTGCGCAGGCACGTGGAACCACGTGATTTACGTGTAACACCTTTATTAGACCGCAAAAGGCCGTATTACAGCCTTTAGAGGCCGGTACACGTAGTTGACGGTGTTCTAAAGCTATGCGTCAAGGAAAACGACTTGGAACGTCGTAGTCCATTGAGAGTGGAAGGACTAGACCAATGGTAACCTGCGCAGGCACGTGGAACCACGTGATTTACGTGTAACACTTTATTAGACCGCAAAAGGCCGTATTACAGCCTTTAGAGGCCGGTACACGTAGTTGACGGTGTTCTAAACCATGCGTCAAGGAAAACGACTTGGACGTCGTAGTCCATTGAGAGTGGAAGGACTAGACCAATGGTAACCTGCGCAGGCACGTGGAACCACGTGATTTACGTGTAACACCTTTATTAGGCGACAAAAGGTCATATTACAGCCTTTAGAGGCCGTCACGTAGTTGACGGTGTTCTAAGCCATGACGTCAAGGAAAACGACTTGGAACGTCGTAGTCCATTGAGAGTGGAAGGACTAGACCAATGGTAACTTGCCTGGGCGCGTGGAACCACGTGATTTACGTGTAACACCTTTA
Source organism: Hydractinia echinata (assembly GCA_030067915.1). Lineage (NCBI taxonomy): Eukaryota > Metazoa > Cnidaria > Hydrozoa > Anthoathecata > Hydractiniidae > Hydractinia > Hydractinia echinata. The sequence continues at coordinate 19,845 of JASGCC010003867.1, read as the reverse complement.
TTATACCGCAAAAGGCCTATTACAGCCTTTAGAGGCCGGTCACGTAGTTGACGGTGTTCTAAAGCTAGCGTCAAGGAAAACAACTTGGACGTCGTAGTCCATTGAGAGTGGAAGGACTAGACCAATGGTAACTGCGCAGGCACGTGGAACCACGTGATTTACGTGTAACACCTTTATTAGACCGCAAAAGGCATATTACAGCCTTTAGAGGCCGGTACACGTAGTTGACGGTGTTCTAAACCTATGCGTCAAGGAAAACGACTTGGACGTCGTAGTCCATTGAGAGTGGAAGGACTAGACCAATGGTAACTGCGCAGGCACGTGGAACCACGTGATTTACGTGTAACACCTTTATTAGCGCAAAAGGTCATATTACAGCCTTTAGAGGCCGGTACACGTAGTTGACGGTGTTCTAAACCTATGCGTCAAGGAAAACGACTTGGACGTCGTAGTCCATTGAGAGTGGAAGGACTAGACCAATGGTAATGCGCAGGCACGTGGAACCACGTGATTTACGTGTAACACCTTTATTAGGCGACAAAAGGTCATATTACAGCCTTTAGAGGCCGGTACACGTAGTTGACGGTGTTCTAACCTACGTCAAGGAAAACAACTTGGACGTCGTAGTCCATTGAGAGTGGAAGGACTAGACCAATGGTAACTGCCAGGCACGTGGAACCACGTGATTTACGTGTAACACCTTTATTAGCGCAAAAGGGTCATTACAGCCTTTAGAGGCCGGTACACGTAGTTGACGGTGTTCTAAACCTATGCGTCAAGGAAAACAACTTGGACGTCGTAGTCCATTGAGAGTGGAAGGACTAGACCAATGGTAATGTGCAGGCACGTGGAACCACGTGATTTACGTGTAACACCTTTATTAGGCGCAAAAGGTCATATTACAGCCTTTAGAGGCCGGTACACGTAGTTGACGGTGTTCTAAAGCTTACGTCAAGGAAAACAACTTGGACGTCGTAGTCCATTGAGAGTGGAAGGACTAGACCAATGGTAACTGCGCAGGCACGTGGAACCACGTGATTTACGTGTAACACCTTTATTAGACCGCAAAAGGGTCATTACAGCCTTTAGAGGCCGGTACACGTAGTTGACGGTGTTCTAAACCTATGCGTCAAGGAAAACAACTTGGACGTCGTAGTCCATTGAGAGTGGAAGGACTAGACCAATGGTAGTGCGCAGGCACGTGGAACCACGTGATTTACGTGTAACACCTTTATTAGGCGACAAAAGGTCATATTACAGCCTTTAGAGGCCGGTATACGTAGTTGACGGTGTTCTAAAGCCATGACGTCAAGGAAAACGACTTGGACGTCGTAGTCCATTGAGAGTGGAAGGACTAGACCAATGGTAACCTGCGCAGGCACGTGGAACCACGTGATTTACGTGTAACACCTTTATTAGACCGCAAAAGGCCGTATTACAGCCTTTAGAGGCCGGTACACGTAGTTGACGGTGTTCTAAGCATGCGTCAAGGAAAACGACTTGGAACGTCGTAGTCCATTGAGAGTGGAAGGACTAGACCAATGGTAACCTGCGCAGGCACGTGGAACCACGTGATTTACGTGTAACACTTTATTAGACCGCAAAAGGCCGTATTACAGCCTTTAGAGGCCGGTACACGTAGTTGACGGTGTTCTAAACCTATGCGTCAAGGAAAACGACTTGGACGTCGTAGTCCATTGAGAGTGGAAGGACTAGACCAATGGTAACCTGCGCAGGCACGTGGAACCACGTGATTTACGTGTAACACCTTTATTAGGCGACAAAAGGTCATATTACAGCTTTAGAGGCCTGTGCACGTAGTTGACGGTGTTCTAAGCCATGACGTCAAGGAAAACGACTTGGAACGTCGTAGTCCATTGAGAGTGGAAGGACTAGACCAATGGTAACTGCCTGGGCGCGTGGAACCACGTGATTTACGTGTAACACCTTTATTACCGCAAAAGGCCTATTACAGCCTTTAGAGGCCGGTCACGTAGTTGACGGTGTTCTAAAGTTACGTCAAGGAAAACAACTTGGAACGTCGTAGTCCATTGAGAGTGGAAGGACTAGACAATGGTAACTGCGCAGGCACGTGGAACCACGTGATTTACGTGTAACACCTTTATTAGACCGCAAAAGGCCGTATTACAGCCTTTAGAGGCCGGTACACGTAGTTGACGGTGTTCTAAACCTATGGCGTCAAGGAAAACAACTTGGGACGTCGTAGTCCATTGAGAGTGGAAGGACTAGACCGATGGTACTGCGCAGGCACGTGGAACCACGTGATTTACGTGTAACACCTTTATTAGGCGACAAAAGGTCATATTACAGCCTTTAGAGGCCGGTATACGTAGTTGACGGTGTTCTAAACCTATGCGTCAAGGAAAACAACTTGGACGTCGTAGTCCATTGAGAGTGGAAGGACTAGACCGATGGTAGTGTGCAGGCACGTGGAACCACGTGATTTACGTGTAACACCTTTATTAGGCGACAAAAGGTCATATTACAGCCTTTAGAGGCCGGTCACGTAGTTGACGGTGTTCTAAAGCTATACGTCAAGGAAAACAACTTGGAACGTCGTAGTCCATTGAGAGTGGAAGGACTAGACCAATGGTAACTGCCAGGCACGTGGAACCACGTGATTTACGTGTAAACCTTTATTAGACCGCAAAAGCCGTATTACAGCCTTTAGAGGCCGGTACACGTAGTTGACGGTGTTCTAAACCTATGCGTCAAGGAAAACAACTTGGACGTCGTAGTCCATTGAGAGTGGAAGGACTAGACCAATGGTAACTGCGCAGGCACGTGGAACCACGTGATTTACGTGTAACACCTTTATTACGCGACAAAAGGTCATATTACAGCCTTTAGAGGCCGGTACGTAGTTGACGGTGTTCTAACCATGACGTCAAGGAAAACGACTTGGACGTCGTAGTCCATTGAGAGTGGAAGGACTAGACCAATGGTAACTGCGCAGGCACGTGGAACCACGTGATTTACGTGTAACACCTTTATTACGCAAAAGGTCATATTACAGCCTTTAGAGGCCGGTACACGTAGTTGACGGTGTTCTAACCATAGCGTCAAGGAAAACGACTTGGAACGTCGTAGTCCATTGAGAGTGGAAGGACTAGACCAATGGTAACCTGCGCAGGCACGTGGAACCACGTGATTTACGTGTAACATTTATTAGACCGCAAAAGGCCGTATTACAGCCTTTAGAGGCCGGTACACGTAGTTGACGGTGTTCTAAACCTATGCGTCAAGGAAAACGACTTGGACGTCGTAGTCCATTGAGAGTGGAAGGACTAGACCAATGGTAACCTGCGCAGGCACGTGGAACCACGTGATTTACGTGTAACACCTTTATTAGCGCAAAAGGTCATATTACAGCCTTTAGAGGCCGGTGCACGTAGTTGACGGTGTTCTAAAGCCATGACGTCAAGGAAAACGACTTGGAACGTCGTAGTCCATTGAGAGTGGAAGGACTAGACCAATGGTAATGCCTGCGCGGTGGAACCACGTGATTTACGTGTAACACCTTTATTAGGCGACAAAAGGTCATATTACAGCCTTTAGAGGCCTGTGCACGTAGTTGACGGTGTTCTAAGGCCATGACGCAAAGGAAAACGACTTGGGACGTCGTAGTCCATTGAGACTGGAAGGACTAGACCAATGGTAACTTGCCTGGGCGCGTGGAACCACGTGATTTACGTGTAACACCTTTATTACGCAAAAGGCCATATTACAGCCTTTAGAGGCCGGTACACGTAGTTGACGGTGTTCTAAACCTATGCGTCAAGGAAAACGACTTGGACGTCGTAGTCCATTGAGAGTGGAAGGACTAGACCAATGGTAACTGCGCAGGCACGTGGAACCACGTGATTTACGTGTAACACCTTTATTAGCGCAAAAGGTCATATTACAGCCTTTAGAGGCCGGTACGTAGTTGACGGTGTTCTAAAGCCATGACGTCAAGGAAAACGACTTGGACGTCGTAGTCCATTGAGAGTGGAAGGACTAGACCAATGGTAACTGCCTGGGCACGTGGAACCACGTGATTTACGTGTAACACCTTTATTAGGCGACAAAAGGTCATATTACAGCCTTTAGAGGCCGGTCACGTAGTTGACGGTGTTCTAAGCCATGACGTCAAGGAAAACGACTTGGACGTCGTAGTCCATTGAGAGTGGAAGGACTAGACCAATGGTAACTGCCGGGCACGTGGAACCACGTGATTTACGTGTAACACCTTTATTACGCAAAAGGTTATTACAGCCTTTAGAGGCCGGTACGTAGTTGACGGTGTTCTAAACCTATGCGTCAAGGAAAACGACTTGGGACGTCGTAGTCCATTGAGAGTGGAAGGACTAGACCAATGGTAATGCGCAGGCACGTGGAACCACGTGATTTACGTGTAACACCTTTATTAGGCGACAAAAGGTCATATTACAGCCTTTAGAGGCCGGTACGTAGTTGACGGTGTTCTAAGGCCATGACGTCAAGGAAAACGACTTGGACGTCGTAGTCCATTGAGAGTGGAAGGACTAGACCAATGGTAACCTGCGCAGGCACGTGGAACCACGTGATTTACGTGTAACACCTTTATTAGACGCAAAAGGCCGTATTACAGCCTTTAGAGGCCGGTACACGTAGTTGACGGTGTTCTAAAGTATGCGTCAAGGAAAACGACTTGGAACGTCGTAGTCCATTGAGAGTGGAAGGACTAGACCAATGGTAACCTGCGCAGGCACGTGGAACCACGTGATTTACGTGTAACACTTTATTAGACCGCAAAAGCCGTATTACACCTTTAGAGGCCGGTACACGTAGTTGACGGTGTTCTAAACCTATGCGTCAAGGAAAACGACTTGGACGTCGTAGTCCATTGAGAGTGGAAGGACTAGACCAATGGTAACCTGCGCAGGCACGTGGAACCACGTGATTTACGTGTAACACCTTTATTAGGCGACAAAAGGTCATATTACAGCCTTTAGAGGCCTGTGCACGTAGTTGACGGTGTTCTAAGGCCATGACGCAAGGAAAACGACTTGGAACGTCGTAGTCCATTGAGAGTGGAAGGACTAGACCAATGGTAACTGCCTGGGCGCGTGGAACCACGTGATTTACGTGTAACACCTTTATTAGGCGACAAAAGGTCATATTACAGCCTTTAGAGGCCTGTCACGTAGTTGACGGTGTTCTAAGCCATACGTCAAGGAAAACGACTTGGACGTCGTAGTCCATTGAGACTGGAAGGACTAGACCAATGGTAACTTGCCTGGGCGTGGAACCACGTGATTTACGTGTAACACCTTTATTACGCAAAAGGCCTTATTACAGCCTTTAGAGGCCGGTACCGTAGTTGACGGTGTTCTAAAGCTACGTCAAGGAAAACAACTTGGAACGTCGTAGTCCATTGAGAGTGGAAGGACTAGACCAATGGTAACTGCTGGGCGCGTGGAACCACGTGATTTACGTGTAACACCTTTATTACCGCAAAAGGCCGTATTACACCTTTAGAGGCCGGTACACGTAGTTGACGGTGTTCTAAACCTATGCGTCAAGGAAAACGACTTGGACGTCGTAGTCCATTGAGAGTGGAAGGACTAGACCGATGGTAGTGTGCGCAGGCACGTGGAACCACGTGATTTACGTGTAACACCTTTATTAGGCGACAAAAGGTCATATTACAGCCTTTAGAGGCCTGTGCACGTAGTTGACGGTGTTCTAAGGCCATGACGCAAGGAAAACGACTTGGACGTCGTAGTCCATTGAGACTGGAAGGACTAGACCAATGGTAACTTGCCTGGGCGCACGTGGAACCACGTGATTTACGTGTAACACCTTTATTAGACACAAAAGGCTCATATTACAGCCTTTAGAGGCTGTGTACGTAGTTGACGGTGTTCTAAGGCCATAGCAAGGAAAACGACTTGGACGTCGTAGTCCATTGAGACTGGAAGGACTAGACCAATGGTAACTTGCCTGGGGCGTGGAACCACGTGATTTACGTGTAACACCTTTATTATACCGCAAAAGGCCTTATTACAGCCTTTAGAGGCCGGTACACGTAGTTGACGGTGTTCTAAAGCTAGCGTCAAGGAAAACGACTTGAACGTCGTAGTCCATTGAGAGTGGAAGGACTAGACCAATGGTAACCTGCGCAGGCACGTGGAACCACGTGATTTACGTGTAACACCTTTATTACCGCAAAAGCCGTATTACAGCCTTTAGAGGCCGGTACACGTAGTTGACGGTGTTCTAAACCTATGCGTCAAGGAAAACGTTGGACGTCGTAGTCCATTGAGAGTGGAAGGACTAGAAATGGTAACCTGCGCAGGCACGTGGAACCACGTGATTTACGTGTAACACCTTTATTGGCGACAAAAGGTCATATTACAGCCTTTAGAGGCCTGTGCACGTAGTTGACGGTGTTCTAAAGCTATGCGTAAAGGAAAACGACTTGGGAACGTCGTAGTCCATTGAGAGTGGAAGGACTAGACCAATGGTAACCTGCGCAGGCACGTGGAACCACGTGATTTACGTGTAACACCTTTATTAGGCGACAAAAGGTCTATTACAGCCTTTAGAGGCCTGTGCACGTAGTTGATGTGTTCTAAGGCCATGACGCAAAGGAAAACGACTTGGGACGTCGTAGTCCATTGAGACTGGAAGGACTAGACCAATGGTAACCTGTGCAGCACGTGGAACCACGTGATTTACGTGTAACACCTTTATTAGGCGACAAAAGGTCACATTACAGCCTTTAGAGGCCTGTGCACGTAGTTGACGGTGTTCTAAGGCCATGACGCAAGGAAAACAAACTTGGGACGTCGTAGTCCATTGAGACTGGAAGGACTAGACCAATGGTAACCTGCGAGGCATGTGGAAACGTGATTTACGTGTAACACCTTTATTAGGCGACAAAAGGTCATATTACAGCCTTTAGAGGCCTGTGCACGTAGTTGACGGTGTTCTAAGGCCATGACGCAAAGGAAAACGACTTGGGACGTCGTAGTCCATTGAGACTGGAAGGACTAGACCAATGGTAACTTGCCTGGGCGCGTGGAACCACGTGATTTACGTGTAACACCTTTATTACGCAAAAGGCCTTATTACAGTCTTTAGAGGCCGGTAACGTAGTTGACGGTGTTCTAAACCTATGCGTCAAGGAAAACAACTTGGACGTCGTAGTCCATTGAGAGTGGAAGGACTAGACCAATGGTAGTGCGCAGGCACGTGGAACCACGTGATTTACGTGTAACACCTTTATTAGGCGACAAAAGGTCATATTACAGCCTTTAGAGGCCGGTACACGTAGTTGACGGTGTTCTAAGGCCATGACGTCAAGGAAAACGACTTGGACGTCGTAGTCCATTGAGAGTGGAAGGACTAGACCAATGGTAACCTGCGCAGGCACGTGGAACCACGTGATTTACGTGTAACACCTTTATTAGACGCAAAAGGCCGTATTACAGCCTTTAGAGGCCGGTACACGTAGTTGACGGTGTTCTAAAGCTATAGCGTCAAGGAAAACGACTTGGAACGTCGTAGTCCATTGAGAGTGGAAGGACTAGACCAATGGTAACCTGCCAGGCACGTGGAACCACGTGATTTACGTGTAACACCTTTATTAGACCGCAAAAGGTATTACAGCCTTTAGAGGCCGGTACACGTAGTTGACGGTGTTCTAAACCTATGCGTCAAGGAAAACGACTTGGGACGTCGTAGTCCATTGAGAGTGGAAAGGACTAGACCAATGGTACCTGCGCAGGCACGTGGAACCACGTGATTTACGTGTAACACCTTTATTAGGCGACAAAAGGTCATATTACAGCTTTAGAGGCCTGTGCACGTAGTTGACGGTGTTCTAAGGCCATGACGCAAGGAAACGACTTGGAACGTCGTAGTCCATTGAGACTGGAAGGACTAGACCAATGGTAACTTGCCTGGGCGCGTGGAACACGTGATTTACGTGTAACACCTTTATTAGGCGACAAAAGGTCATATTACAGCCTTTAGAGGCTGTGCACGTAGTTGACGGTGTTCTAAGGCCATACGCAAAGGAAAACGACTTGGACGTCGTAGTCCATTGAGACTGGAAGGACTAGACCAATGGTAACTTGCCTGGGCGCGTGGAACCACGTGATTTACGTGTAACACCTTTATTATACGCAAAAGGTTATTACAGCTTTAGAGGCCGGTACTCGTAGTTGACGGTGTTCTAAAGCTTACGTCAAGGAAAACAACTTGGAACGTCCGGTCCATTGAGAGTGGAAGGACTAGACCAATGGTAACTTGCCTGGGCGCGTGGAAACACGTGATTTACGTGTAACACCTTTATTGACCGCAAAAGGCCGTATTACACCTTTAGAGGCGGTACACGTAGTTGACGGTGTTCTAAACCTATGGCGTCAAGGAAAACAACTTGGGACGTCGTAGTCCATTGAGAGTGGAAGGACTAGACCGATGGTAGTGTGCGCAGGCACGTGGAACCACGTGATTTACGTGTAACACCTTTATTAGGCGACAAAAGGTCATATTACAGCTTTAGAGGCTGTGCACGTAGTTGACGTGTTCTAAGGCCATGACGCAAAGGAAACGACTTGGGACGTCGTAGTCCATTGAGACTGGAAGGACTAGACCAATGGTAACTTGCCTGGGCGCAGTGAACACGTGATTTACGTGTAACACCTTTATTAGACAACAAAAGCTCATATTACAGCCTTTAGAGGCTGTGCACGTAGTTGACGGTGTTCTAAGGCCATCAAGCAAAGGAAAACGACTTGGCACGTCGTAGCCATTGAGACTGGAAGGACTAGACCAATGGTAACTTGCCTGGGTGCGTGGAACCACGTGATTTACGTGTAACACTTTATTATACCGCAAAAGGCCTTATTACAGTCTTTAGAGGCCGGTACTCGTAGTTGACGGTGTTCTAAGCTTTAGCGACAAGGTAGACGACTTGAACGTCCTAGTCCATTGAGAGTGGAAGGACTAGACCAATGGTAACCTGGACAGGCACGTGGAACCACGTGATTTCCGTATAACACCTTTATTGACCGCAAAAGGCCGTATTACAGCCTTTAGGGCCGGTACACGTAGTTGACGGTGTTCTAAACCTATGGCGTCAAGGAAAACGTTTTGGAACATCGTAGTCCATTGAGATTGGAAGGACTAGATGATGGTAGCCTGCGCAGGCACGTGGAACCACGCGATTTACGTGTAACACCTTTATTGGCGACAAAAGGTCATATTACAGCATTTAGAGGCCTGTGCACGTAGTTGACGGTGTTCTAAAGCTATAGCGTAAAGGAAAACGCCTTGGAATGTCGTAGTCCATTGAGAGTGGAAGGACTAGACCAATGGTAACCTGCGCCGGCACGTGTAACCACGTCATTTACGCGTAAGACATTTATTGGGCGACAAAAGGTCATATTACAGCCTTTAGAGGCCTGTGCACGTAGTTGATTGTGTTCTAAGGCCATGACGCAAAGGAAAATGACTTGGGACGTCGTAGTCCATTGAGACTGGAAGGACTAGACCGATGGTAACCTGTGCAAGCACGTGGAACCACGTGATTTACGTGTAACACCTTTATTAGGCGACAAAAGGTCACATTACAGCCTTTAGAGGCCTGTGCACGTAGTTGACGGTGTTCTAAGGCCATGACGCCAAGGAAAACAAATTGGGACGTCGTAGTCTATTGAGATTGGAAGGACTAGACCAATGGTAACCTGCGAAGGCATGTGGAATAACGTGATTTACGTGTAACACCTTTATTAGGCGACAAAAGGTCATATTAGCAGCCTTTAGAGGCCTGTGCACGTAGTTGACGGTGTTCTAAGGCCATGACGCAAAGGAAAACGACTTGGGACGTCGTAGTCCATTGAGACTGGAAGGACTAGACCAATGGTAACTTGCCTGGGCGCGTGGAACCACGTGATTTCCGTGTAACACCTTTATTATACCGCAAAAGGCCTTATTACAGTCTCTAGAGGCCGGTACTCGTAGTTGACGGTGTTCTAAAGCTTTAACGTCAAGAAAAACGACTTGGAACGTCCTAGTCCATTGAGAGTGGAAGGACTAGACCAAAGGGAGGCACAGGCACGAGGACGCGCTTCGAGATTAGCAGCATGGAAAATTTAACTAATACACCAATTGTAGAATTCATTGATACACCACTTCGTAAAATTAGCTCGACTACAGATATTCCTATAATTCTTGAAAGAAATGGAGTTAAAGAAAGTGATGAATCGTTTATAGACCGCATGTATTCAAACATCAACTTACAAAAAATGAAAGGTGAGCTAATACACGATCTTAAAAACTACCTTGATGAATGTGTTAAAAATGTTGCTCTGTCAAACCGTCACGTTTCTACTGAATGGGATAGTAATAAAATGTTTAGTGTGTTGGAGGAAAGGATTTTATTTTTGGAAAAGGAAGTAAATGCCAAAAATGAAATGATACAAATATTATTAGCGACGAAATCATCAACGCGTGACGACATACTACATAACTCTCATAGCTTCAACAAATTAAAATCTTGCGAAACAAACGAGAATTTTACAATTCCCAAGGACACCGTTAAGGCAAAAATCATTAAACAGAGTTCCTTTATTCACGCAAATCGCTTTGAAAACTTGCCCATTGAAGAAATAATGGATGATGTAAATAGTGTTGCCAACGAAGTGCCGCATAAAACGCCGCGAAGGAGATCTGACAAAATATCTAAAGTTACGCAAATAATTGGAGACTCGATTGTAAAAGAAGTGAAGGGCTGGAAACTTTCTTCAAACGAGAACAAGATTATAGTGAAATCCTTCTCTGGAGCCACGACTAAATGCATGGAAAGTTACGCAATACCAACTACGAACATGTCTCCCGATAACATTATTATTCATTGTGGCACTAACGATCTAAATAGAATCGAAACCGATCAAATTGCTCAAAACATAGTAAAATTGGCTATTAAATTGAAATCTGGTGAAAATAATGTAATGATATCGGGCATAATTCAACGAAAAGACAGACTAAATGAAAAGGTGATGGCAGTCAACAAATCTCTCGCTCATCTTTGCGAACAAAGAAACATCGGCTTTATCAATAATGAAATATAAACCCCGACTTGCATTTGAATAGAAGTCGCCTTCACCTAAATATGAAAGGGACTTCAATATTGTCTCGGAACTTTCTACAGGTGATTGAGGATTGACACAAAAAACCTGTCGAAATTTACGACACAGATCCACCGAACACTGCCTCAGATACTTTTGATTCAACATATGATATTTTCACTCTACGTCGCAGTAACATGTGTAACTTGATAGTCGGTCATTTGAACGTAAACTCGTTGCGAAACAAGTTCGAAGCAATTGATTTAACTTTCAAGCACAATATTGATGTTCTGCTTCTAACTGAAACGAAAATAGATGAATCGTTCACTGATGCTCAATTTAAGTTAGATAATTACGCAATTCTGAGGAAAGATAGAAATGGACATGGTGGCGGTATTTTACTCTATATAAATGAAAATATTCCCTTCAAAGTGTTGCGAAAATATACTTTACCGGATGATATCGAAGTTTTAGTTGTCGAAATAAATCTTCGAAAACGCAAATGGCTTTTAATCGGTGCATATAAACCACCGTTACAAAAAAATTACTACTTTTTAACTCAAATCGCAAATGTATTGATTTCACATCTCAACTATCACGAAAACATCATAATTATGGGTGATTTAAACATGGAAATAAGTGACACAGATTTCGATAACTTCATTTCAACATACGACCTCCATAGACTAATCAAATCACCAACCTGCTTTAAGTCAAGTACTTCGCCTTCTTGCATTGATCACATATTAACAAATCAACCAAATTTCTTTAAAAATAGTGTAACAATCGAAACTGGCATATCAGATTGGCATTTATTTGTTGGAAGTGTGATGAGAATGAACGTGATTAAAGGCGACCCAATTGTGAAACACTACAGAAATTACAACAAAATTGACTACTTTGATTTTGAAAGAACATTATCAATGAACTTTTTGAAATTACTTGAGAACAATTACGACTTTAACCAATTCAATTTATGCATCACGTCTACGCTAAACCATTTTGCACCATTGAAAAAGAAAATACTAAGATTCAATAACGCACCCTTTATCACCAAGGAGCTTCGCAAAGCTATTATGCACAGATCCAAACTTCGTCGCATATATAACAAATCACGATCAAAAGAAAATTGGTCCAACTTTACTAGACAGAGAAACTACTGTGTTTCCTTATTACGAAAAACCAAACGTTCGTATTTCAAGGGTTTACGTATGACAAGCATTACTGATAATAAAAAGTTCTGGAAGTCTGTCAAGCCATTGTTTTCAAACGTTAGTTATAACACCAACAAAATTATCTTAATCGAGAAAGAAAAGATAGTCACTGACGAACAAAAATTATGCAAAATCTTCAATGAATATTACACCAACATCACGAAAAATTTACCAATCAAACCAAACGATGATACACATACAGCAACCATTCACGATGCAATCCACTCGTATACTAATCACATCAGTATTTTGAAAATTCGTGAAAATGTGGGTTATGATGAAAAGTTCTATTTTTCGCTGGTTGAACAGCCTGATGTTCTCAAAGTCATCAAAGACATGGATGCAAAGAAATCTTCTGTTAGTGGTGATTTTCCAGTTTTTATGTTGAAAAAGTTTATTCATATCTTTGTTCCTATCCTCACTAATATTATAAATTTTTGTTTACAGTCTAATATTTTTCCTGATGATTTAAAACTTGCAGAGGTTATACCTGTTTTTAAGAAGGATGACTGTAATGATAAGGAGAACTATAGACCTGTTAGCTTGCTTCCCTGTTTATCAAAGGTTTTTGAAAGAATTATTCTTAATCAAATGCACACTTTTATGCATGACAAACTCAGCCCTCATCTATCAGGCTTCAGAAAGGGTTATAATACACAATATGCTCTCATTCGAATGATTGAACAATGGAAAAGCACACTTGATAATAAGGGTGTAGTTGGAGCAGTGCTAATGGACCTCTCAAAAGCTTTTGATACTATCAACCATGATTTGCTTATTGCAAAGCTGCATGCCTATGGTTTTTCTGAATCTTCTTTATTATTTATTCACTCATACTTGAAAAATCGTTTTCAGAGAACCAGAATAAATTCTTCTTTTAGCGAATGGCTTCCTCTTCAAGTTGGAGTTCCACAAGGATCAATCTTAGGACCTCCTTTCTTCAATTATTCTATAAACGATTTATTCTGGTTCATTATTCAATCTTCCCTTTGTAACTTTGCAGATGATAACACCTTATATGCTTGTGAAAATTCATTAGAAGATGTAAAACAAACACTGCTTACTAATTTGGTCATAGTTAATAATTGGTTTTATGAAAATTACTTAGCAATAAATTTGAAAAAGTATCAATATATTGTATTAGGTCATCACGATGAAAGTTTGATATTTAACCATTTGAAAATTGCGTGTAAATCGTCTGTAGTGCTTCTTGGTGTTACGATTGACTCGAGACTAAACTTTCATTCGCATGTCAAAAACATCTGTAATAAGGCTAGTAGGAAACTCAACGTGCTTCAAAGGATATCTTCCTTCTTGACACCCAAGATGAAGCGTTTTCTCTTCAATTCATTTATTTTGTCTCAGTTTTCTTACTGTCCCTTAGTATGGATGTTTTGTGGAAAAGTTGCGAATAATCGAATCAATCGTATTCATGAACGTTGTCTAAGAATCATACAGGACGATATAAATGGCAGTTACGATGAACCTTTATCTTTATGTAATGTCAAAAATATTCACATCATCAATTTACAGAATTTAATGAAAGAGGTTTACAAATTTTTAAATGGATTGTCACCTCTATATATGAACGAGATATTTTCTGTTAGGGAAAACAGGTACAACCTTCGTTGCTTTAATTTGATCAGGCGACCAACTTGTCGGACAACGTACTATGGCTTAAATACTTTATCAAATATTGCAGGGAAGCTATGGATATCTGTGCCTGACGCTACAAAGAATGCTCCTTCTCTCGAAGCCTTCCGTAGCTTAATAAAATTTTGGGAAGGTGATGTTTGCACCTGTAAAATATGCATGGATATACCATACATATTTTAACTTTACTTATTTATTTATTTATTTTTCTTATTTTTATCGCTGTTTGCCTTGTTTTACGTTTTGTTGTCGATTTAAATTAGTTATTTAAATACTATTGTATCTATCGACGTTAAATAAAGAGAAAATCAAAAAAAAAAAAAAAAAATGGTAACCTGCGCAAACACGTGGAACCACGTGATTTACGTGTAACACTTTTATTAGGCGACAAAAGGTCATATTACAGCCTTTAGAGGCCTGTGCACGTAGTTGACGGTGTTCTAAGGCCATGACGCAAAGGAAAACGACTTGGGACGTCGTAGTTCATTGAGAGTGGAAGGACTAGACCAATGGTAACCTGCGCAGGCACGTGGAACCACGTGATTTACGAGTAACACCTTTATTAGACCGCAAAAGGCCGTATTACAACCTTTAGAGGCCGGTACACGTAGTTGAAAGATTTAGCGTCAAGGAAAAGACTTGGAACGTCCTAGTCCATTGAGAGTGGAAGGACTAGACCAATGGTAACCTGCGCAGGCACGTGGAATCACGTGATTTACGTGTAACACCTTTATTAGACCGCAAAAAGCCGTATTACAGCCTTTAGAGGCCGGTACACGTAGTTGACGGTGTTCTAAACCTATGGCGTCAAGGAAAACGACTTGGCACGTCCTAGTCCATTGAGAGTGGAAGGAATAGACCGATGGTAGCCTGCGCAGGCACGCGGAACCACGTGATTTACGTGTAACACCTTTATTAGGCTACAAAAGGTCATATTACAGCGTTTAGAGGGCTGTGCACGTAGTTCACGGTGTTCTAAGGCCATGACGCAAAGGAAAGCGACTTGGAACGTCGTAGTCCAATGAGACTGGAAGGACTAGACCAATGGTAACTTGCCTGGGCGCGGTGAAACACGTGATTTACGTGTAACACCTTTATTAGGCGACAAAAGGTCATATTACAGCCTTTAGAGGGCTGTGCACGTAGTTGACGGTGTTCTAAGGCCATGTCGCAAAGGAAAACGACTTGGGACGTCGTAGTCCATTGAAACTGGAAGGACTAGACCATTGGTAACTTGTCTGGGCTCGTGGAACCACGTGAAGTACGTGTAACACCTTTATTAGACCGCAAAAAGGCCGTATTACAGTATTTCGACGCCGGTACACGTAGTTGACAGTGTTCTAAGGCCATAACGTCAAGGAAAACGACTTGGAACGCCGTAGTCCATTGAGAGTGGAAGGACTAGACTAATGGTAACCTGCGCAGACACGTGGAACCACGTGATTTACGTGCAAAACATTTATTAGACCGCAAAAAGCCGTATTACGGCCTTTAGAGGCCGGTACACGTAGTTGACGGTGTTCTAAACCTATGGCGTCAAGGAAAACGACTTGGGACAGTGTAGTCCATTGAGAGTGGAAGGACTAGACCAATGTTAACATGCGCAGGCACGTGGAACCACGTGATTTACGTGTAAGGCATTTAATAGGCGACAAAATGTCATATTACTGCTTTTAGAGGCATGTGCACGTAGTTGATGGTGTTCTAAAGCTATAGCGTAAAGGAAAACGACTTGGAATGTCGTAGTCAATTGAGAGTGGAAGGACTAGACCAATGGTAACCTGCGCAGGCACGTAGAACAACGTGATTTACGTGTAACACCTTTATTACACCGCAAAAGGCCGTATTACAGCCTTTAGAGGTCGGTACACGTAGTTGACGGTGTTCTAAAGCTATAGCGTAAAGGAAAACGACTTGGAATGTCGTAGTCCATTGAGAGTGGAAGGACTAGACCAATGGTAACCTGCGCAGGCACGTGGAACCACGTGATTTACGTGTAAGACATTTATTGGGCGATAAAAGGTCATATTACAGCCTTTAGAGGCCTGTGCACGTAGTTGACGGTGTTCTAAGGCCATGACGCAAAGGAAAACGACTTGGGACGTCGTAGTCCATTGGGACTGGAAGGACTAGACCAATGGTAACTTGCCTGGGTGCGTGGAACCACGGGATTTACGTGTAACACCTTTATTTGGCGACAAAAGTTCATATTACAGCCTTTAGAGGCCTGTGCACGTAGTTGACGGTGTTCTAAGGCCATGACGCAAAGGAAAATGACTTGGTACGTCGTAGTGCATTGAGACAGGAAGGATTAGACCAATGGTAACTTGCCTGGGCGCGTGGAACCACGGGATTTACGTGTAATACATTTATTAGACCGCAAAAGGCCGTATTACAGCCATTAGAGGCCGGTACACGTAGTTGACGGTGTTCTAAAGCTTTAGCGTCAATAAAAACAACTTGAAACGTCCTAGTCCATTGAGAGTGGAAGGACTAGACCAATGGTAAACTGCGCAGGCACGTGGAACTACGTGATTTACGTGTCACACCTTTATTAGACCGCAAATGGCCGCATTACAGCCTTTAGATGCCGGTACACGTAGTTTGACGTTCTTCTAAACCTATGGCGTCAAGGAAAACAACTTGGGACGTCGTAGTCCATTGAGAGCGGAAGGACTAGACCGATGGTAGTGTGCGCAGGCACGTGGAACCACGTTATTTACGTGTAACACCTTTATTAGGCGACAAAAGGTCATATTACAGCCTTTAGAGGCCGGTATACGTAGTTGACGGTGTTCTAAGGCCATGACGTCAAGGAAAACGACTTGGGACGTCGTAGTCCATTGAGAGTGGAAGGACTAGGACAATGGTAACCTGCGCAGGCACGTGGAACACGTGATTTACGTGTAACACATTTATTAGACCGCAAAAGGCCGTATTACAACCTTTAGAGGCCGGTACACGTAGTTGACGGTGTTCTAACGATTTAGCGTCAAGGAAAACGACTTGGAATGTCCTAGTCCATTGAGAGTGGAAGGACTAGACCAATGGTAACCTGCGCAGGCACGTGGAACCACGTGATTTACGTGTAACACCTTTACTAGACCGCAAAAAGCCGTTATTACGGCTTTAGAGGCCGGTACACGTAGTTGACGGTGTTCTAAACCTATGGCGTCAGGGAAAACGACTTGGGGCGTCGTAGTCCATTGATAGTGGAAGGACTAGACCGATGGTAGCCTGCGCAGTCACGTGGAACCACGTGATTTACGTGTAACACCTTTATTAGGCCGTTCAAGGTTTTTGAAAGAATTATTCTTAATCAAATGCACACTTTTATGCATGACAAACTCAGCCCTCATCTATCAGGCTTCAGAAAGGGTTTATAATACACAATATGCTCTCATTCGAATGATTGAACAATGGAAAAGCACACTTGATAATAAGGTGTGTAGTTGGAGCAGTGCTAATGGACCTTTCAAAAGCTTTTGATACTATCAACCATGATTTGCTTATTGCAAAGCTGCATGCCTATGGTTTTTCTGAATCTTCTTTATTATTTATTCACTCATACTTGAAAAATCGTTTTCAGAGAACCAGAATAAATTTCTTCTTTTAGCGAATGGCTTCCTCTTCAAGTTGGAGTTCCACAAGGATCAATCTTAGGACCTCCTTTCTTCAATTATTCTATAAACGATTTATTCTGGTTCATTATTCAATCATCCCTTTGTAACTTTGCAGATGATAACACCTTATATGCTTGTGAAAATTCATTAGAAGATGTAAAACAAACACTGCTTACTAATTTGGTCATAGTTAATAATTGGTTTTATGAAAATTACTTAGCAATAAATTTGAAAAAGTATCAATATATTGTATTAGGTCATCACGATGAAAGTTTGATATTTAACCATTTGAAAATTGCGTGTAAATCGTCTGTAGTGCTTCTTGGTGTTACGATTGACTCGAGACTAAACTTTCATTCGCATGTCAAAAACATCTGTAATAAGGCTAGTAGGAAACTCAACGTGCTTCAAAGGATATCTTCCTTTTTGACACCCAAGATGAAGCGTTTTCTCTTCAATTCATTTATTTTGTCTCAGTTTTCTTACTGTCCCTTAGTATGGATGTTTTGTGGAAAAGTTGCGAATAATCGAATCAATCGTATTCATGAACGTTGTCTAAGAATCATACAGGACGATATAAATGGCAGTTACGATGAACCTTTATCTTTATGTAATGTCAAAAATATTCACATCATCAATTTACAGAATTTAATGAAAGAGGTTTACAAATTTTTAAATGGATTGTCACCTCTATATATGAACGAGATATTTTCTGTTAGGGAAAACAGGTACAACCTTCGTTGCTTTAATTTGATCAGGCGACCAACTTGTCGGACAACGTACTATGGCTTAAATACTTTATCAAATATTGCAGGGAAGCTATGGATATCTGTGCCTGACGCTACAAAGAATGCTCCTTCTCTCGAAGCCTTCCGTAGCTCAATAAAATTTTGGGAAGGTGATGTTTGCACCTGTAAAATATGCATGGATATACCATACATATTTTAACTTTACTTATTTATTTATTTTTTTTCTTATTTTTTATCGCTGTCTGCCTTGTTTTACGTTTTGTTGTCGATTTAAATTAGTTATTTAAATACTATTGTATCTATCGACGTTAAATAAAGAGAAAATCAAAAAAAAAAAAAAAAAAATCAAAAAATCAAAAATAGGCGACAAGAGGTCATATTACAGCGCGTTTAGAGGCCTGTGCACGTAGTTCACGGTGTTCTAAGGCCATGACGCAAAGGAAAGCGACTTGGAACGTCGTAGTCCTTTGAGAATGGAAGGACTAGACCGATGGTAACTTGCCTGGGCGCGTGGAACACGTGATTTACGCGTACAACATTTATTGGGCGACAAAAGGTCATATTACAGCCTTTAGAGGCCTGTGCACGTAGTTGACGGTGTTCTAAGGCCATGACGCAAAGGAAAATGACTTGGGACGCCGTAGTCCATTGAGACTGGAAGGACTAGACCGATGGTAACCTGTGCAGGCACGTGGAACCACGTGATTTACGTGTAACCTCTTTATTAGGCGAAAAAAGGTCACATTACAGCCTTTAGAGGCCGTTACACGTAGCTGACGGTGTTCTAAAGATTTAGCGTCAAGGAAAACGACTTGGAACGTCCTAGTCCATTGAGAGTGGAAGGACTAGACCAATGGTAACCTGCGCAGGCACGTGGAATCACGTGATTTACGTGTAACACCTTTGTTAGACCGCAAAAAGCCGTATTACAGCCTTTAGAGGCCGGTACACGTAGTTGACGGTGTTCTAAACCTATGGCGTCAAGGAAAACGACTTGGGACGTCCTAGTCCATTGAGAGTGGAAGGACTAGACCGATGGTAGCCTGCGCAGCACGCGGAACCACGTGACTTACGTGTAACACCTTTATTAGGCTACAAAAGGTCATATTACAGCGTTTAGAGGGCTGTGCTACGTAGTTCACGGTGTTCTAAGGCCATGACGCCAAACAGGAAAGGCGACTTGAAACGTCGTAGTTCCAATGAGAACTGGAAGGACTAGACAATGGTAATTGCCTGGCGCGGTGAAACACGTGATTTACCGTGTAACACCTTTATTAAGGCGAAAAAACAAAAGGCATATTACATGCCTTTAGAGGCGTGCACGTAAGTTGACGGTGTTCTAAGGCATGAGCATAAGGAAACGAACTTGGGGACGTAGTCGTGTCCTTGAAAACTGGAAGACCTAGAACCATTGGTAACTTGTCTGGGCTCGTGGAACCACGTTGAAGTACGTGTAACACCTTTAATTAGACCGCAAAAGGCC
>JASGCC010003866.1:0-22130 GCA_030067915.1 Hydractinia echinata | reverse complement strand
ATGGCAAAATAAATTGCGAATTGCTGATTGATCCAGCCGAGGTGAACAAAGAGCCTGGACTTCCTGTCGGATAAGCTGCTATAGTCTTTGGTTGTACGCTTGGTGTTGAAACTACCTGCCACGCTAACATCTGGTTTTGTGAGCCTTGAAGGGCAGTATTGTATATACTTCCAGCAGCTGGAAAAGAAGACAACAATTGTTGTGACATGGGGCTCACACTTGCGTCCACTGAACGCACTTGATTCAACGATTGAAAATTCAATGCTTGACCAGCTTGTGATCTTAACTGATCATTGTAATCAGTTGCATATAGCGTGTTTTGTTGCAACTGGCGCTCCACCGGCAATATATACGAGGCATATTTCGTAGTTGGTGCAATATTATTTCTCGATGAGGTCAAGGTCTGATGTGAAGAAACTTGAAATCCCTTCGTGTCATCAGAAGGCAGCTGTTGTTGCGGTTTTACTTTACAAATCTGTTGCTCAGATCGCTTACCAAAAGAAGGTACCGACGAAGACTTTTCTTCGGATTTCTTGGGAACATCAACAGAGGGAGCAGTACTCGAATCCCGTTTAGTTGGACTACCCGGCATATTCTTATCCATAGATTGATCTGAAATGTTGGCAACAGAGGTTAAAGAGGATACATGTGCAGTAACGGCGCTGGACGCAGATGATTCACTCCAGTTCATTGAAGGATTATCCCAAACTGTACGAGCGTTAAACAATCTCAAATTTAAGTCTGTCATCTCTTGAGACATGTTAGGCGGGGACTTAGTTAAACCAGGGGACGGACCACGCCCTGGATCACTCGAGGGTCCTGACAGCGTTGGTTCAGGAATTTTAACGGCTAAGGGTGGAGGACTCCCTGGCAAAGATCTGGTTTCCAGTGATCGCTCTTCATCATTGGCTGATTTGGCAACAGAATGTTTATCTTCAGCTCCTGAGAACAACTAAAATAAAGAGAACGCTTTTTTCCAACGGTGAAAATTTATATCGAAACCTTTACGAACCTGTTTGTACCTTTGAGATTTAACACACGCGTCATAGAGATGCAAGTTAATGAAAAAACTGTAATTGTTCATAGTATAGATAATATTTACCTCATTTTCAAGTGTAGGTGCTTGGTACGAATCAGTCAAATTCACTTCAACTAATACCTCTTCTATTGGATGGTCACTGGATGTATAACTGCCAACTGATGACTGCGACTTCAACGAAGGTTTGTTCGAACCAACAACTTTATCAGCGTCGGACAGTTTACATCGATATTCGTCTACATCGGATGTTTTAGCTACCTCACTTGTAAAGACATTATCGGTTTCTTCGTGTAAGGATCCCTCACTAGCTCTTGTATTGCCTGTTTTAGTCTCCTGGGTGACTTTAGTGGACGACTCAGCCTGAAACGAAATTTAATATAATGTTAAATTGAGCCGGCTTACAACAGGATAAATTATTTTATAGTAAGGAAATGTATATCCTACTTTTCGTTGTCTATCTGCAGATCTTTTTCTCGACTTGTTTTCGTAATTTGATTGTCGAGTCGACAGGGTTTGTTTTCTAGAATCGTCATAGTTTTTACTGCGATCTTCGTTGCTCTCTTTCCTTTGGCTGGTTTGAAATCGAGGTGGCCTCTCTCTCAAAATTCGCTTGTTTATAAGTTTGGTGTCCCGTCTTCCGTCATTTCTGTCACGTCGTTTCGATTTTTCGCCGTCTTCGTCATTGGTAGCTTTATCAGCTTTTTTTATACTGTCTGAATGGGGTTCTACTTTTGATTGCTCAGTTTTTATTACCGATATCTCAAGTTCGCTAATAGACGTTCTATTGATGGGCGTGAGGGCTGGTGGTGTGACAAGCGGTGAAGCAGCTTCCGGTGTTGGTTGCGTGGGAACTAATGCAGCCTAAAGTGTAAAAAATCAAATACTTTGATTTAAAATCATCAACTTCAAAAAAAGTAATATCCACAATTGACATAAATTATTACAGAAACCATCTTTAAATGGAAAGTAAATTGTATACCTTACTGATCATGCCAGAATGTGATGAACTTGGTTTTCCGGTGCCAACTGCACGTGGATCAGGCATTCCACCAGATGAAGCGTTTAACGTTAACGGCCTCTGCCAAGCATTCACATTGGAAACCGGCGCAGGTATAGTTTTCCCATCCGCAGAAGTATTAGTCGAACTATGAGACTTCATTAAAGACTGGGCGGGTTCCCAAACGCCAATGGCAGCCATAGCTGCATTGCTGGCGGGTGCAGGTGCAGAAACTTGACTGTGAACAGGGGCGGATGAAACAACGGTTTGTTCAGGAGAAACAATTGAAACAGGAGGATCAGACGATACGACAGCTTTTGTTCTCACATTGGAAGCAGCGGAATTTTTATGAGAGTTATTCCGTACAGCCTTCTGAGCTTCACGTTTTTGTTCATAATATAACTTCTTTTTCTCCTCCTCGCGCTTCTTTTTCTCTGCTTCACGCAGCTCTTTCTGTTGCTTCTTTGACGTCACAGTGACAAAACCATCGTCCTCCCAGGTCGTCTTTGAATGATCTTCGGTAGTTTCGAAATCATCTATACAAACCACACTTCTAATATTATTTAAATCATATTCTAAAGCAATATCTCGTTTTTTCTCTTCGCGCTTCTCCGGCAGCGGTTTACTCTTTTTCGGAGGCGAATGCGCCGATATATCTTCCAAATTTAACGGATTTTTCGAAGCCATATCTCCTTTAAACTGTGTGTGAATATCTCCTTTGAACTGTGTGTGAACCTCGCTAGCATGGGGATGATATTTATCGGCAGCAGTAGGGGTCTTGTGTCCGTCGGAAGTTCGATTATTCCCTATCTGCTGCCTTTTGGATAAAAAAGAACTAGATTTGATTCTACCAGCAGTAGCGGAGTTTCCTCTTGATTTTGAGTCAGGCCGATAAGAATGGTGCGAGCGCGGTCTCCTCTCGGACGAATATTTATCCTTATCATACTTAGACTCTTTATGTCCGGGTGATTCTTCTGCGGAGTAGTAGTCCTCCGAATCATCGCCAGCTTTATCCTCGTCATGCGGTTTATCACCTGTACCAACGTTTCTGCTGCCAAAACTAGAGGAGCTTCCCCTTCCACGCCCCCTTCCTCTACCGCGTTCAGCACCACGTCCACGACCTCTAAAGTTCACCCCTCGCCCTCTGGAACTACCGCGATCTCGGCCATCATACCTGTTTTGGAAGCGCGGAGGCGTATCCTCATCCCAGGTCCTCTTAGATTCCGGTTTTTTGCTTTTGCTGTGGACAGACGACTTTGTTCTTGCTTTGTCTTGTTCAGGCGTGTCTTCATCAGTTAGATCACCAGACGACACATCCTCATAATACTCATCTTTTGAATTTCGATAATTATCACGATACTTATTTTTGTCCCTCCTACTGCTGCTTGATAGCCCTTGTGAACGTGATGAGCCAGCGGAACCACGGTTTGAAAATCCGCGTCCTCGTCCTCGACCCCTCTCTCGTGCACCACTGCCACGGTAACTCCTCGAATCGTCATATCTATCGCCACGGTAACTTCTTGAATCGTCGTACCTATCGTTCCTGTCAGAACGACTACGAGTTTCTTTGTTTTTATCCGGTGCACCGAATCCACCAGTGTTCTTTTCTTTTTTCTCTTCAGAGGCCGTCTCAACAGCCGCTTTACCTTCTTCTTGTTTTTCGGCGTCAATTTTTGAATCAACGACCTCAACTTTTTCTAACTTTCTTACTGTTTCATCTAACGACTTATCCGTTGTTCCTATCTCTTCTTTTAAGGACATTTGCTTTACTTTTGTATTCAGTTGCTCTTCTTTGGTAGCTGTTTGTTCTCCTTTAGATACCGCTTGTTGTTTTGTACTTGTTTGTTCTGCTTTTGAAATAGCCAGTTCTTCTTTCGTTTCACTTAATTTTTTCTCTTTCTTTTCTCTGTTTTCTCTCTTATATTCTTCAGATTGTCTATAATCTCGATTATCCCATTCTCTTCCTTTCCTCGATGAGCCATACTGCTTTTCTTCATGGTAGTCTTTACGATCTGAATGTTTTCTGCTGGCATTACGTTCCGGGCGGTTATACTCTCGCCTTTCACTCCTTTGATCCTCTCTCCGCTTATCTTCAGCATAATGAGCTTTCCGGTCATCTCTTTTACGCTCTCCGTCTCTCTGAGGTTCCCTTCCTTGATCTCTTTTATCATAATCACTACGATGGCGATCTTTCTTGTCGTATCTCCGTGAGTCATCTTTCTTGTAATCTTTCCAGTCATTTTTTCGTTCTTTCCTGTCATCTTTACTCTCCTCTTTTTTAAATTCATCTTTTTTGCTGTCCCTTTTATAGTCTTTGTCATCCTTCTTTTCTGCCCTACTATCACTAAATTTTTCTTCTTCTTTAACATATTCCTTCGTCTCGGCTTTTTTGTGGTAATCTTCTTCCTTTCTATTCCCATCAGCCTTATATTCCTTCCTCTCACCTCTTTTATGGTAACCATCGTCTTTCTTATGAGCATCACTCTTATAATCCTTGTAGTGTCCGTCTCGTCTATCCTCTTTTCTGTCTTCTCGCCTGTTCGAGTATTTTCTCGAACCTTCTTTGTCATCATACCTGTCCTTCCTACCATCGTCCCTGTTGTATCGGTTGTCTCTCTTATAATCATGATCTCCACGGTCGATTCTGCCACCACGTCTGTTAGCTTCATCAAATCGTCCCCTTCTTTCAGGTCGGCTTTTGTTGTCGTACTTATCGTCACGGCGTTGACGGTCGTCGTTACGGTTTCTTCTTTCAACGTATTTGTCGTTGTCACTACGAAATTTGTTTTCGTCCGGTGAAAGGTTTGGAGAATCGACAGCTTCCACTGACTCACTTCTACCTTCGACTTTTTATTTTCTTCTTCTTCCTCTTCCTTTTGTATTTCCCGTAAACTCTTACCCTGTTCTACATTCTCTTTTGCCACACTTCGCCTCCACTCACAACTTTTGACCATGCTGAGGCTTTTTTAGGCTCAAATTTCTCCTTGTTTTGCAGCGGTTTTCTTTTCAGACTCTGGGGTAACCTTTGCGTGTTTGGACTGCCCCTTTGTTAGTTTGTTTTCTGCAAAGCGTTGAGAGTTTATCGTCAGGGCGTCATTTGATTTACTTTTGCCGTCATTGTCATCGTACTTGTCGTCAAATGGATCTGGTTTCCTCCTGTCCCTATCTTTCAAATGTTTGTCGTTGTCTTTATCCCGTTTTTTAGATTCAGAAAGATCTTTTAACTCCTTTTTACCATGCAGCTTCTCAACAGAGTCTTTTTTATGAGCGTCTTTAATAGATGAACTGCTACTGTGGCGAGAGCTTTTTTCTTTCTCACGAGTTTCTGAGGAAGAGCTGAGCCTTTGTTGACGACTACCTTTCTCGTTGTCTTTCCGGCTACTAGTTGACGATGCATCTTTTGTTTTATCCTCTTTCTCAAACACATCTTCACGAAGACCCTCTTCATCCGACTTTACACTGTCCTTTCTCTGCATAATTCTCATATGAGAGCTGTCGGGAGTGCCTTGCTTATCTAAAAAAAAATTCAATTTATAATATGAAAAACAAAAATTACCAACATAGATAACCTAGGGCGATCAAAAACAAAGAAAAAAAATTATCACTGGAAAATGGTATAAATTACTTCGGGTAATATTTTACATACTTTCGTGAGCCCTGTCGTGTTTATCCCCATGCTGTCTGAATCTAGGTGGAACCTCTCTCCTAGATGATCCTAATACTTCGCCCTCTTTCCTTGGACGGTTTAAGTAAGAATCGTGATTCTCCCATCGTTGTTTCTTAGATTTTTCATCTTCCTTCTTTCTTTCTTCCTCTGTACGCTTTCTCATTCTTTCCTCTATTTCCTTTAACTTTGCTTCCCTTGCACCAAGATGTTCTGTACCATGGGAGTGCGTATCTTTTCCATCGTCCTTCTTCTCTCCCTGCTTGTGAGTGTCCTCTGTCTTTTCACCACCCATCTGTGCCAGGTTTGGAGGAAATCCACCAGACATAAAAAACATAGGATGCACAGGGTAACCATATGGTGGTGGTCCACGTTGTGGATCGTACGGTGGAAACCTTGGCCAATTCTGACCATATGGCATCTGCATTGGAGGATAACCAGGAAATTCCCACTGTTGTTTTCCCTGATTCTTACCCTAAAAGGTACAAAAAACATACCATCTTTAATTCTAACAAATGGTTAAAAATCAACACTTTATGATAAATTGTCTTTTTATAGATCCAAATTTGAGGTTTGGAGACTTTTGTGAGAATTTTCAACCTTTTCAATGGTATATAATGGCATATTTATTAAAAAAAAATATATATATTTTGGGAAATAACAGGTTATAAAATTAAAATTAAGGATTTCTAAAATTGAGAGAAAGCGTGGCAGCCTGCATCACCATCGAAAAGTCAAAGTTCATTTTTAAATTTAAGAATTATTTAAATTGCCAGTTTATATTTGTAAACAAACAAACACATCTAGAAGCTAAATTTTTATAACTTCAAATATTACCATTCAAAAAAGATGTATATCTACATAAAAATATACTGAGATAACAAAAGAATGCTCGTCGTCCCAGGTATCTTAGTGATTGCCATTTTGGCAATCTTTATGCTAACAAATTCACCTCTATCCATCATTGATGAAGTTAGAAATACATTATTCACAACATGTTTAAAATTAATGATGACAGATAATATTAATTTCTGATAATTGAACTGTTTTAAGGCAACTGAGTTTATTCCCCCCCCACCTGGGTTATATTATGATTCTCTGGGAGATTCTTGATTAAATTACAAATTGGAAACAGCTATTATATAAAAGACAAGCTTTTTTAAAAATTAAATGAAGTGAATATAAAATAAAATAAAGTTATTTTTTAGTCTACAAAATCAGCAACGTCAACGTCATTTTTGGTACTTTGGAGTCCCTTTGAGACAACAATTCTTGACACTTAACCAGCACCAATGGAGTTGAATAATTTCATGAAAAAAATTAACCCACCTTCTCATCCTGTTTACTTTCACCGTCTGTTTGATCTCGATCAGATTGTTTTTTAGAGCTGCGAGGCGTACTGCTGTCTTCATCAGAATCTGACTCATCAAATTTCAACTTTGCGTTGTAATCAACTTCTTCTTGTGAACCTGCCCAACCAGCATCATCTTTGTCAGCATCCAATGATTTTAAATCAGAGTCCTTTATCACTGAAGGGCGATCGGTTGAAGAATTTGAATTGTTCATAAACTGAGGTTTTGGCATTCTAACGTGAAAAAAAGTTACTTACAAAAAAACTACACAACTTGAAACGTATTACCGACACAAACAACAAAAAGTAATTTTGAATTCAAATTTAATATCTAGATGTTTTTAATCTTACACTCTATCATTTCTCACTTATTGAAAGCCAAGTGTTCTTTTACCATATAACTTTAAGTCCTGTTTCATACATTCA
The DNA here is from genome assembly GCA_030067915.1 of Hydractinia echinata. Taxonomy (NCBI): domain Eukaryota; kingdom Metazoa; phylum Cnidaria; class Hydrozoa; order Anthoathecata; family Hydractiniidae; genus Hydractinia; species Hydractinia echinata. The sequence goes on along the minus strand of JASGCC010003866.1, from coordinate 14,653 downwards.
AGAAAATACTTCTATTGCACAGCAGCTTCTGACAATCCATGCCACATTTTTTTGCTATGCAGTTCACGGGCTAGAGCATCTACCTAATGCTTTTGTTAACACCTTTTTGGCTGTTTAACTTCCATATATATTTTTGTCAATTTTAAGAGTTTTAAGCACACAGGTTATCAAAACAAGGACTTACTTAAAAAACAATATAATAATAACTAGGTAAAATTATTTCTGGAAATATTTATCTTTGAAGGTTTACACGGTTTTCTCTAAGAGAGAATGAACATTCAAATTTTTAAAGGCCAGCTAGCCTGATTTTAAGATTTTTAAAAGGTCCAACAGTAAACACGGCTTTGGTGATTTGCCTAGTTATATATCATTTTATCCCCTACAAGTTAATTCCTTGGTCGTTGTACTATGTCAATTTTTTTATATTTCCTTTGTGGATTTGTTTTGATACAAAAGAAAGAACTTATACATGTTTTTTTATACTTTGTTTCAACCTCGACATGCAAATGGATGGTTTCCTTTCATTGGCTAAAAAATAAACAATCAGAATGTGTGCAGACAAACGACAAGAAGACATGTTCTACCTTTGAAAAAATCGTGGATCAAATTGTGGCATTTTACCACCTGGCCCACCATAAGGATAAGGATATGGGTATGGCGGCATTGGCATGCGACCTCCTTGTGAATGATACATAGGCTAAAAAAATTAAAAAATATTTAAATTAAACACCATCACTACCTAAAAATTATTATTAAACTATTGCATTATAATTTTGTAATGATAATCCAAAATATGAAGAAACAAACTACTTTAATCAGATCTTTTGTGAGTACAAATTTGTTGATTAACTTTTGTGAATCTACAAATTGAAAAGTTTTCAAAAGAAAAACTTTAGCGAAAATGCAAAGTTTTCCCAAATTCAACTTACATGATTCGTTTTCGAATTGCTCCCAAGTTTATGCTAATGTTTATGTAAAACAGTTGTCCCAAAAAAAAATTATTTTTATACAGAATAAATTTTTGTTAATGATCATTATAAACGTTTCATGAGATAAAGTTTTGTGAAAATTGACCCAAAATTGCGAAATGATCGCTTGCAAAGTTTATCCAATTAATTTGTCTCTGCAAAAAATTATGAAAATGGCAAACAAAACAACAAAAACGAATCTTACTGGATATGGGTATGGATAAGGCTGCTGAGTATTGTTAAACATAGGTCGATCTCCACCCCCATAATTCTGAAAGTTAGGTGGCATTTGATCTGAAATGTAAACCAAAACTTACAAGGATCAGTCATATCATAGCAATAATTATTATTTATGCACTATATTTCTCTATTCACTTTGATTTACCTAAATACATCATGTTTGTGCACAATTTTTAATACTGACATTTCCAAGACCAGAGAAAAGGCTATCCACTCTTATCTGACAAGGAAAAATAGAAGAACGTCATCTTATTAATTCATTCCTCAATAATAAAATATTTTCTCTAAACATCTTGATATCTGTTGTTAATTTTAATTTCGTGTCGCGCATGATACGCGCTCACGATGTTAGGTGTCCTGAGTCCAGTACTGTATACTTCTATGCCATCACTGCGTTGTCCCTTTATACTATGTAATTATTACATAATGTACAAAACAATCATACTTGGGCGAGCCGGGTGGCCCATTCCCGGATGATTTGCATCTGGCCCTCCTTCTTCCGTGCGGCCTCTTTCCCTCCCATCCTCTGCTAAATTTCCATCCAAACCTAATCTTGGAAATTCTTTTTGAAAATATGGTGATGTCCCTGAAAAATCGAATCCTTAACATCAACAAAAGTCATTTACAAAATATAACTACAATGTTTTTTATATATATATACAAGCCACTATTAGCTACAGTTTATAACAATCTGAAAACAATTTTGTATCAAATCACCTGTAGCCGGTTGTTCTGGTTGAACTTTGCTCTTCCAAGTTACCTTGCTGCCATCTTGCCCTTCCACTATTCCTGGTTGTGGTTTTGAAGCTGGTACCGCACCTGCATTTGGTCTCAATGAAACCTCCAGTGTATCCCCTGGTTTTGTTTTGATCTGGCCAGGTAAAACACCCTATTAATAAAAAATAAATTTCAAAGCAACTGACAACAAAATCTTTTTATGAGATTTACTACACCAAAAAATGCCTAGCATAAAAAATTGTTTCTATTATATTAAAATTTTTAAAATACTACCTTATTCCATGAAATGAACCAGTCATGAAATTAACGTGGTTTTTCATAATTCCGTGTTAATTTAATGACGTTAATTAAATGCAGTGTTAATTTAAGGACTATTAAATATTAATACTTTTAATTTGGTGACTTTTTGTAATCTTCATACTCTGATACAAGTGGAAAATTAACTGTAAGCATTTTTTCTTCCAAAATTTTTTAATTTTTAACATTGTCTTTCCAAACAATGAAAACTTTTATTTTGATTTCCAAACCGTCTTGTAATAGAGGAGACCGCTAAATTACCGTGGATTCATAATTTTTGCTTCGTGTGATATTGCATATTCTCAAATTCGCGTTAATTAAATGCATTTTTTGAAAAAAAAACTTGCTCAACCGCGTTAATTAATGCCTGTTTCAAAATAATTTCATTGAACCGAGTTAATTTCATGACTGTTAATTTAATCTGCGTTAATTTCTTGACTCGTTAATTACATGGAATAAGGTAGTCGGTGGCCCGTGGATAAATCCACATGTTCGCCCATTCAAAAGATTACAAAAAGTCAACAAGGTTTGTAGATATACTAGTCAATAAGGCCTGTGGAAAATGCACTGATGATGTCAGGAATGACCTGTGGATTTGCAAAGAATTTTTTTCACAATTTTTTTAGCCTTTACCTGTATTGTATGGAGCTTGAAATGCTGATGATAATAATGTATAAAATCATGCAGTTTTGATCAGTTGTTAAGGAGATATGAGTTTTGGGGGTGACCCAGCCTTAGGAAATTGGTCCTAATTTGGTCCCAGGTAGTCCCTAGTTACCCTCATGCAGGAGATTACGTCAGTTATTTCCACCCGTTTCCAAGTTATTTAGCCTTAGAGACTTAAATGTGCAATGCAATGGCTTCACCAATCTATTTACTTGATGTCAGATTAAATCGTGCCACTACTACACTACTACAAGACCACACAGATATATAATTTATGAATTGAAATCTCTCAAACAAACTATCACAGCAGCAACTGTAGTGTCATATCGATCATCACTTGCTAAATATTAATGATCAGAAGTCATAGGGTCTTTATTATAGTTCTCTTTTAATTCAAAATAATTTGCTTGGTACAAAACTCCCAATACCCGGGGGAAATTGAAAAAACAGAGCTATAAAAAGGAAAAGAAACTGTTTATTTTCATTTCAAAGTAAGGTTATAGCAGGATTTAATTTGATTTCCAGTTTGTCCTTAATAAAATTACCTAAAGCAACCTTCACAGCCACACAACAAATCTTAAACATTCTCCCCTTACTACAAGAATGAAAAACGGTTAAATAAAAACTTCTTCTTGTGACTCACCGTAGGTTGAGTTTCTCTCTGCTTTCCATTTTGAATTGGATTCTCTTTCTTTCCCCATCCTGGAGCGCCTGTAGGTACTAAGTTGATACGTGGATCGTTGCCTGAATTTTCACTTTTTAAAGAAGGAAGATTTGCTGGAACTGGAGCTCGTCTACTGGAAACTTTTCCCAAACTTTGTAACCCATGACGAGTATTCTGTCCTAAAATCAATAATAAAAAGGTAAAGTTAAGACTTTGATGTAGCTGGTGGAATAAGTTTAGCTACAAAGAATGGATCGGTTACAATTAGGTAATAATTTGTATATACTAAAACATAAAAAATTTGGTGCTACATAAATAAAACTATTAAAATAGAGTCAAAATAAACCAATATATATTTTTTGTTTGAGGATAAATGAATTACTATATATAATTATGGTCCTTATAATAGCCCTATTCATAAAGTTTTACCAGAACATTTATTAGAACAAATACTACAGAATATATATTAACATGTGTGAAATGACCATCGAAGCGGATCATAATTAAAATAATGTATATAAATGCTACAACCCCCCCCCCTCCCCCGAAAAAAACAAAACAACAACAACAAAAATGTCACCATGATGATTTTCATTCCTGAACCTGCTGAGCGACACTAAAATTTTGACCCAGTAAATGATAAAAAAGCAGTCCTCTATTTCATTTCGTCACTCAGAATTGCCAAAATGTTAGCAATTAAAAGAGGTTCACTTTGTCAAAGGATAAATTCAATCATTCACAGTGATAATGTTCCATAAATTAATATTTATTTTTACCAAACAAAGATCACCCAATGAGAAGTATTCTACTGTTCAACCAACAAAGAATACAAAAACATTGGTGTCCCAAAAATAGAAAGTGGTGTATTTGTTAATTCCCAGACAAGTTTGACTTAAAATTAAGCCACAGTTTGCTCTCATGAGTCGAATAATTAGTTCAAATTTTCTGAAGTAAACAATGTTGCAAAAATCATAGGGGTTATTTCTTATGAATAGTGTATTTTTGTTAGAAATTGTAGAAAAAATTTGCATGAGGGGTATGTTGGTTTTTAAGTGTGCGATAAGACCTGAAAGCTGTACACCCAATTCTGTTTCAATTGTGTGTGGAGGTGTTCGAGTGCAATCACACACGCTAGAAATATTAGGATTGACGTTGGATGCTCACAACATAGAATTGCCCTGACTTATCTTTTATTTGGGCCAACATTCAAAATGGAGTTTTAGGTTGTTACCAAATCACATATATAGTGTCTTTCATTGCATAGCAATTTCAATATCTGTTCTTTGCAAAAACATGACGGGACGAAATGGAAACTATGCATGCTTGCATTTAAAATGAGCATAGTAGCGAGCTGACCATGTTGTTTGCATGCATTGCAGATCTGAGCCAGCGTAACTTAATGTTTTTACAGAGCGTATATTTTGTGTACAAAATAATTCATAATGAGTATATCCTGAAAACAAACCAATGGTGTTTGCAAGAGTAACTTTCCTGCAAGATAGTGTTGTTGTAAATGAGGAGTTTCTTACCAGTGGTAGGTTTGTTTTCCGCTTTAGTTCCTTTAAATGTTTGGTTTAAATTTAATGAGGCATACTTTCTTCCAGCATCTTTTCCTTTACTGTTTGAAAGTTGAGACATGATGTAGGGAGCGTGGGTAAATCATGTAGATGCTTTTCCAGCACCTATAAGTGCCGGATTCTATAAATGAAAAAATCAAGTTGACAACAAAGAACTGAAATTACGATGGTGCAATAAAAATGGCGGATTTCAAATATTTACAAAATGAGATTTTTGCTCAGTTTAAAAACGTACTTACCACTGACTACTTTGATAAAATGATTTGGGAACAAAACTTCTTTGAGCAGAACTACTTTTATCAAAAAGTTCTACTAGATGGCGCAGATATTCTTGGATTTTCTGGCCAGGGTAATAATTTTTTGTTTGTTTCTGAAATTTTGTCTTCGGGACGAAGTTACCCGCATAAAGGCTGGTAATGAATAATTTATGCACGATTTTCAAAACGTAACGAATAATTAAGCGCACCAAGTTAGTACTTACGCCTTTTTTTCCGTAGAGCTAAAAAGTCAACGATTCGTTTACCACACAAGCAGCTGTCTAATCTGGCAATTTTTTGCATTTGCACCGTTTTTTTTTATTGTACATAATCTACGCATGTGTGGAGATCGCAAAGAAGAAGTAAAATGGTGAAAATAAAACATGAAATTATTGCGAACTTCTATGTATGTATGTATGTATGTATGTATGTATGTATGTATGTATGTATGTATGTATGTATGTATGTATGTATGTATGTATGTATGTATGTATGTATGTATGTATGTATGTATGTATGTATGTATGTATGTATGTATGTATGTATGTATGTATGTATGTATGTATGTATGTATGTATGTATGTATGTATGTATGTATGTATGTATGTATGTATGTATGTATGTATGTATGTATGTATGTATGTATGTATGTATGGGTATATTTCGCATAAAAAGTATAGTTACAAATGTACTATTATATAATATACGTAATATACGTAACATTATAATACATATATACATATATAATATACGTAACATATACATACAATACTACATTTTAAATGCAACTATCCTTAGTAAGCCAGGTGACTGGCAGAAGACAAAAGTAGTCTTATCATCGAGAACCTGTTATTTCTACGCAAAGCGTAGTTCCACGGTGCCCGTCTTTGAGAAGGTAGCTATTTACTGTTTAACGTTACAAACAAGTCTCAAAGTTACTCTCGCAGGAGGCTGTTGGTTTTTTTTATATTTGCAATTGGTACAAAAAAGAATCCTTTACCCCATGTTTCGATACGTAATATTATTACTCCTTTACTGTTCGCTCTTGATCTTTGTCTTTCCCAGGCTTTTTTCTAACACTGTTATATTCGCATTCAAAAGAGAGATTGTTACGAAATAAATGGTATAAATTTTCGCAAGAATTTAATTTCGCAAGTTCGCGAATTTTTGTGTTTTTCGCGAAATGCTTTAATTGCCACTGTCAATTCTGTCATTAAAAATTCAAGAAATTAGAAATTCAATTTTTCAAAACCTTCTTATCAGCAAAATTTCGAGATGATAAGTTTTGTTTATATTAATAACAGAAAAAATGTTTTTTTCGTTGACATCGCGCCAGCTGTAGCAGGTGTGGAGAGCCTCAGTTGGTGGATTTCTACCCGGGAACCCTTACGTCAATGACAGAGATGACGATTTCTCTGATGAAGCTAATTGGACATAGACTGCGATGACGAAATTAACTATTTAATGAATAGCCGTATAGCATGTGCTACACGCTTTTTCTTTTAAAAATATGCTTTATAATAATATTAAGCTGAATTCTAGGTTAAAAAATAGGTCAATTGTTTAGAACAACAGAGAAACAAATATATTACCAGCCTGGTTAGAAATTTGGTATTCTTATCAAAAAATCTTGTTGAATAACAACATTAAACATGCCAAATTATGAAATAGAAATTGGCCGTTCGCCAAAATAAGTCCTTGCGAAATTTATTAAAACAATCCATTCGCGAAATTAAATTCTCTCAAAATCTAAAAAAAAAAAATTTCGATTCGCGAAATAGCGAAATAGAATTCTCGCAAAAATATATTCCATTCAGGTAACACAATTTCTTCACTTGCGAAAATTAGTATACCCGCCTTATGCTCTTCAGGCGGGATATCTAAATAATCAAATTATTTAACGCGTTTCTTTAAAGCAAGTGTGCTATATATCATCCCTATAAAATTAAAGAATTTGAAAATTATTACCTCAGACTGCTGGAAAATAAAATTCAATAACATCAGTACAACGGATATGTATTTTTTAGAAACCTTCCCCCCTTTTTTTTTTAGAAGTTTTTCCGATCTTTGTATGTTCCAGGCGTTTTCCACTTATTTTCAATTTTTTTGAAGTTTTCGCGCGTTTTTCTCATCGAATGGTAGCCTTGTGGTGGAGCGTCTGCTTCCAGTGCAGAAGGTTGTGGGCTCAAACCTTGAGTCATACCAGAGACATAAAAGTGTGAATCGATCCTTTCTGCTTAGCGTTCAACATGAAAATAAGATTATCTTGGGTGGTTGTCAAGTTGGATGATTGCTGTGGTACTTTCACGGCTTAAATGAGAACTTTAAATGCACTGGGGGTGGGGAGGGGGACCTCGTTGACAACAGTACCAATAGGAATGGAAGAAACTATCCTGGACATTTTTTGTAATAATAATTAAGGAGTTCCTCCGGTTTTTGCATTTTCCTGGCAATTGTACAAACGGATGATTAGTCTGATATTCGCTCAACGCACTGATCCGAATTTAAAGGCATATTTTATATGAAAAGTAAGAACATTTGTTAAGTTTGCGAAATGACGAAATTTAGTGTAAAAAAAAAAAATTGCCTGCACGTAACTTTTTTATATTTTCTTTATTCTTGCTCTATGAAACATATGAGAGTTGTTAAATAAAAATATTTGAGATTAAAGAAAAACTATATAAAGGCATGTTTTTATAAATTATGTTCAGACAATACACACAACGTTAAATATATGTGAAACGTTAAATATATGTGAAATATATGTGAAATGATATAAAAGTGTAAAATAATTTATAATTTTAAAATTAACCTTAAAAAAATATGCTAGCCCTAAAAATTCAAAAAAAAACTAATTAAAAAATAATACCACCGCATGAGCGAAGTCTTAATTTTTTATCTGCATTTTATAGCAGGCTAACAATAGCTTGCTTGAATATTGTAATGAATCACACAGGTGCACATAATAAGCAAACCATCCTCTCGCCTAGCTGATATTTTATGTCATCATTGAAAAACTAAACTTCCGTATCTTCAATAGACAACAGTAACGGCTGTGAGGAAGTCGAAATTTTCTTCGACTTTTCGCTTACACTTGCTGTGTCTTCATTCAACGTGTTAATTGTGAATCTGTAACGAAAGAATAACTCCACATATAAGAGAACAATATGGCTGTTGAAAACATTGATTTCTCTATCACAATAGCCGTGTTCTGTCTATCTGTTTAAAAATGATTACACCGTAGCTTTATTTTGGACTCTAAGCACACAAAGTGTGTGTACAGGAGGGGTGTGTACAGGAGGTGAGTGCACAGGAGGGGTGTGTACAGGAGGAGTGTGTACAGGAGGAGTGTCTACAGGAGGAGTGTCTACAGGAGTTGAGTATACAGGAGGAGTGTGTACAGGAGGTGAGTGTACAGGAGGAGTGTGTACAGGAGGGGTGTGTACAGGAGGTGAGTTTACAGGAGGGGTGTGTACAGGAGGAGTGTGTACAGGAGGGGTGTGTACAGGAGGAGTGTGTACAGGAGTGAGTGTACAGGAGGAGTGTGTACAGGAGGTGAGTGTACAGGAGGGGTGTGTACAGTAGGAGTGTCTACAGGAGTTGAGTGTACAGGAGGGAGTGTACAGGAGGGTGGGTACAGGAAGTGCGTGTACAGGAGGGGTGTGTACAGGAGGGGTGTGTACAGGAGGGAGTGTACAGGAGGTGACTGTACAGGAGGTGTGTGTACAGGAGGTGAGTGTACAGGAGGTGTGTACAGGAGGTGAGTGTACAGGAGGGGTGTGTAAAGGAGGTGTGTGTACAGGAGGTGAGTGTGCAGGAGGTGAGTGTACAGGAGGGGTGTGTACAGGAGGTGAGTGTACAGGAGGTGAGTGTACAGGAGGGTAGTGTACAGGAGGTGTGTGTACAGGAGGTGTGTGTACAGGAGGTGAGTGTACAGGAGGTGAGTGTACAGGAGGTGAGTGTACAGGAGGTGAGTGTACAAGAGGTGAGTGTACAAGAGGTGAGTGTACAAGAGGTGAGCCCATCCTTTATATATCGCATTTCGTGTTTCCGTGACAGACAGACAAACAGAGAGACGACGGCTATTATTATAGAAACTAGTCGTTAACCCGTGGAAAAATCCACGAGGTCGCCCGTCCTTTATATATCGCATTTCGTGTTTCCGTAATAGGACGCGCCTTTCGCGGACACACAGACAGACGACGGCTATTACTAAAGAGACAAGTTTCTTATGACATAGAGGAACGGTGAAAGTAACTTAATATTTTTATAACTTGTCATGTTTTACTGTGGTCACAAAACCATCAAACATGCTTTGCTAAACGTTATGTACGTGTTCTTACCGGGAATTTGAATGGAAGGTTGTTGCTCCAAGGCTGTAAGCTTTAGACACATGGAAGCGTGATATTGGTTCTAATTTCCCCTGCGGTGCATCGAACAGTTGTTTGATGACTGTTCCCTATAACAGAAAAATGAGTCAATACTACACACAAGAACACTTTAACTGGCATTCATGTTGCCGTGTAATTAGCTTTGTAAATAAAGAGAAATCAAGTCGGCATCAAAATTTGTGATATTAGTACCAGGAAATATTTTTGAGTTCATCCTGGATATTTTCCAACTTCAAGGGAGATTATTTTAAAAATTTATAGAGTGAGACCTTTACAATGCTTTTTAGCAAAAAAACTGCCAATCTATTAATATGTTTTTTCAATTTCTTTAATATTTTGCGAGTTGGCAGTTAAAAGTACCTATATATAGCTTCAAGTTAAGAAATATAGGTTTCTTATAATAATTTTTCTCCATTGAGGCAAAGATACTCATCTAACTAACTGATGAGGCTGTTTGACTTAAACCGGTTTCAGTCACTTAGTCCACTGTGCATTTCGTAGGACTGTTCACAGTGACCAAATTGAAATTAATACCGCGGCGATATTTCCATATAAACACATCATGAAATACAGTTTTCGATCAGTGCGCCTGCTAAGAAGTCACGAAAACCGAAGATGCGGCTTTTTACGTGCCACCCCGAAAAGTAAATTCAACATAAAATGAAATATCATGTACACAGATGCACCTTGTCAGAACCAATTTACCTAACATTCGAAGTCTGCATGCAATAAAGCTCAATTAACGGGGCCGCATTTACTCTAGCATTCAAACATATTTTCACGATACGAAATAAAAGAGAAGAGTAAAATTTAACATCTTACGATTAAAACTCAGGGTAGAAAAGGTTGGTAAGACATTTCTATGCTCTGAAAATCGTAACTGTTTTATGTTTATTGAAATAATCTCCCGAATCATTTTTTGGTAAAAATTCCTCGCTAGAGAATGAAGAAATTCTGTTCCTTTTTCATAAGACAGAAATATTTTTCGATGGAAGAGAATACCTAAAGAAGATTTCCAATGAACAGAAAAACATGATAATTTATTCGTATGGTATTATACTGACCGACACTTTTCCAGGCAAACGCCTAACCACACCATTGAAGGTTGGTTCATATTCTAACGCTTTGATGCGTTTCTTTAGCTCCTGCACAATTCGAGCTCCTTCTTCAGGTTTAACAGTATCCATAGTGGTGAAGTTCGGAATTTCAAGTTTCTAAACAGAAGATTTAAACTAAAAAATTTAGAATTAACGATGACTTATCGACAAAACTACACAAAGACAGAGACAACAGGGAACTTTCATTTTAAAAACGTCTCGATTTTGGAGGCTGTTATAGTGACGTTCCTTGTTGTCGTAACTACTCATATGAAAAGCAAACAAACAAAAGCAACCTACACCCCATTCTTCTAAAATTTTATCTCCCATTTTTTTAGTCGAATCCATCGTGTGCGCTTTTAAATATTCTCTTGTTGTTTTTAAATCCTTCTTCCAAAAATCTTTCGTCACAGCTGTTCCAGTACGCGGTGCAACTTCTTTAACCTGAAAAAGACAAATTTTAGTGAAATTTTAGTGAAATGAAATGCAGTGTTATCAATTAGGACTACCTGTGAAACTTTTCACTGTATGATGGTACCAATCAGAGTTTACTTTAATTTTTGTCAAAATCAACTCGTTGAGGCCCAAGAGCACTTATTCAAATTTTGCCCTTTTTTAATATTTTTCTCAAATTAAGAACTTTTTTAAACCATTACATTTACTTTACTATGTAATGCCACAAACCAGAAATTAAATTCACCAACTTTTCAGCCAAATGCTAGAGACAAACTCAAAGAAGAGCCCCACTCCTCGTTCGATAGGAACGTGTATTACTTTGGCGCTCTAGCCACTTAATTGGGATGGGTGCTTATTCCAATAGGGCGTTTTATAAGAAGTCGCTAAATCAGGCATAAACAGAATGTGAAAAAATTCTCCATTGAACATTACTAATAAAATATTGAGGTGTCATAATACTCGACACTTTTTTGTTATTAACTCACTTTCAATATGATAACACCCATCAGGAATATGATGAAGATATTCACCACCGTTAATGTTACGCTAATAGCACCCATCTCTCCAAGCTGAGCAGGTGTATAATCTTCCAGATTCACTTTTACTTGTGTTACGTCAGTACTGTTACTTGGCTGCGCCTTTGTGACGGCGTTAATAATTGCAAACGCCCAACAAATGCCCTAAATATGTAGTAAAAATATTTTCACGAAAAATCCTCATGTTAACAAGTATTTATTTTGCACTTGTATACACCAATCCGATATCTACCTGGAACATGTTGGAAAAAGGGCCTGGGGAAAGTTAGCGTACAGAAACTTCCAGCGCCTTCGGTAGTTTTGAAGCTCCGTTTTTTTTGTAGTGCAGAAAAAAACGTTTGCACCGTACCTTACCCCTATAGTTTCTTAATTTTCAAATTTTTATTCCTCAAAATAAACAACAAATTGACGGAATGAAGAAAAATACCAAACATAAGGTATATATGATTTACTTACAGCGTTGACAGCAGGGGGTAACAATGACGCAGATATGGCCACTCCTACCAAAGAACCAGCGTTACCTCCTAGTATTGACAGTGCCACGCCTGCTCCTGAAGGGACCGCAACAATCACTCCAACATATAAACTACGCAAAGCACCCCTACAAGAAGAAGAAGATTTATGTCCAACAAAACGACTGTCATTTTTAAACAACAGTAACTGGTTTGTCTACCTAATCACTCTGTTCAGAGTAGTACGGTAACGCAAGACATTTTAAATTGGGAATAGAAAATGATAGATGGGAATAGTTAAATAATTCAAAGGTTTTATAAAATACACTCTTCGCGCACTTGACAATTGCAAAAACCTCAAATCAGAGGCGACCATGGTGTGATACGATTTTTAAATTCATGAAATCAGACGCACACCGTCCAGCTTAGAGCTTATCTAGAAAGCTTTAGCCTCGTAGAGGTTATAAAACCAACAGATTTTTCCAAATATGCTGAGATGGAAATCAATTTAGTTATTCAATGATTCATAAACCAATAAATTTATGTGATAGTTGTGTGGTCCTCTCTTGCATTGTAGTCAAACTTACTGAACAACAACACTTAATATTCGTCAATAGCATTTCAGTCAACTATGATGTCTAAAGGAATATTTCCTAAAATAATCCCTATCAAAGGAATTATTTCAGAGTGATTTTTGTCACCTTCGATAAAGATTGTCAAATCTATGATAATCGAGAACCTCATTCATTGGCTTCATGTACAATTTGGTGAAATGAATAGGTACAGAAAATATACATTATGAAAAAAGATCAAAATTTACTAATATAATAAAAACACTGCACCTAGACGCCATTTCTTGTGTTACTTTATTCCAGCCAGGTACACCCGACCCACATATTATACCAAAAATAAACCCTACAAAAATACCAGAGCTGTGAGACAAACAGAGCATAAGGTCGTTCTTGATTTGTTGTTTACCATTACTGACCCTGAGAAAATTGGCTCTAAAATTCAAAAAATCAACAAACAAATTCTTCACAACTTCTCAACTCTGTGTAAAAAACTGAAAGGTCTATACAAAACAGATAGGAACATTTCAAGCCAACACTCTTTGTTTACCATTATTTCACTGTAACTATTTAGTAGAAATAAAATCAAGAAGGTTTTTGAGAGGGAAATAGTCATTACTAGGTATGGAAAAATATTTAAATACAAACCTGCTACTAAACATATGCTAAGTCCAAGCAACTCATTTAATATTCCTGGTTTCCACAACTTTTTATAACGAAGTACAATACCAAACGTACCACCTAAAATAGGACCCTATGAAAACGTAAAACACGACTTAGAGGATTTACTTTTTATAACCAATAAAGATGTTCATTGAAATAAAAAAAACACTACTTTTTAAATCCGCTTATAACATTGTAAAAATCCGCTTATAACAAAGATAAAAAGGCTTTTAAACGTTATCTCCATGAACACTGTCAGTAAAAGCAAATTTCTATTAAAACATATCCAGCGAGCAAATTAACATCTGTCGAGATGATTTAATGGTAACTTGCCTTACTTGTATTAAAACACTGCAGAAAGATTGTTATTTTATAACGCCCTCGTTTTGCATGTCTTTCATTACCGATGTATTGCAACAACAGATAATCAATAATAATACATCAAACAACAATGATTTTAGAGAAACACACCCAAAAGAAAGGCAAAAGCTAGAAGTGCAACCAATATATGAACGCATTGTATTGTAACAGTCACACTGTGTCATATCTACTAACCATGAGTGGTGAGACCAACATACTTGCAACTAACAACACTGAACTGTTCTCCACTAGACCAACTGCAGCAATCAAACTAAAAATATATGTATTGAAAAAAAAAACATACATATCAAATCAAGGCTAAAGTGAAGTTGACTATTGCACATACAGTTCCGGAACAATTTAATTTTCCATTTTATTAGTATTAAATTGGAATTTATTTTGGAAAGAATCTGTATTTAGATGGAAAAAGCTTACCTTGCCATTACAATTAACATAACATAGTCAAAAGTTAACTGTGATCCCGAACGAACAACATCTATTACCTGTATAAGAAAGTATAGTAGAGTAGCTGCTTTACCAAGAAATTGTGGTGTGTGAGTATTTCAAGATGGAAATCGTATTAAACAGAACCTAATATTTATCAACCTAATAATTACACACGATAAAAACAGTGTTGTTGGGTTGGAAGAGTTATGAGATATTCCCAGTAGACATAATAGCAAATCTTGCACGTTCTTTCGTAAAAAAAGCTAGATCCATTT